>VYZV01013252.1:0-13463 GCA_013401275.1 Pandion haliaetus | reverse complement strand
CTCTGCTGTGGGGTGTTAATAGTTGCACCTTTTGTCAGATGCCTCATGTTTATTTTAAGGTGCTGGAAGGCACAGTGAGGCTTTTTATAAATAGATATGTATGTGGGGTGGATGATCTGGGTACTCCTTGTAGATGAATCTTATTCCTATTTTCTGATAGAATTTGTCAAAAATAGCATCTTTTACAGCAGGTTATTAGAAGGTCCAAATTGTTGCTCTTTGTCAGTTGAGAGAAAGCAAGCAACATACTCTACCTTTTATTTCCAAAGGACTAGAGTGTTATCTCCCTTGCATGGTCTTTCTTAAACATACTTGTTGCATACAGCCAACAAAAAGAAGTCATGCAACATCTGACCCAAAGAGGGGTATTTTGGAGGAAATAAAATGTGAAATCTTTCATCTTTTGGGAAGCATTGGCAAAAGACAGGGAAAGTGAAAAGCATTGTTAATTGCTGAAAATTGTCAACATCTTTTTCATGTCCAAAACAATGTAGGTGAAGATGACTAGACTATTTTTAATTAACTTTAGGTCTATTAATTTTGTAATAAGTTTGATGAAAGCTAAAGATTTATCTTCTAGGGTTTTTTTCCCCTATTTAGGCTTTTCTTTCTCTTGATAATGTATAGGAAATAGTGTTTGGTGTTTTCCTTAATAGTGTTTCTCTGTAAGTTATCAGGTCTTCATAAATTGTCAAAATGATTTGACAGTAAGTAGCAATTAAAGGCCCAGCAGTCCCCTGACCACGTCACAAACACACTGTAGTATTTGACATGATTGAGCAAATAGCTAGTCTCTTCGCTGAAGGTCATTGGTAGAAGAAAGCAGAGATGCTGTATGTTCTGGTTAAAGAGTTTTGGCACAGCTGTGTAGACAGAGCAACTCAGAAAATTCATACAAGAAAAAGTCTAGCATAGAGTTGTGAAGCAAAATATGGTTCTGAGTGATTCCATGTTTTCAGTAGGGAGCATCTATTTAAAATTACTGGGGCTGCATCAGGTTTGGGCCTGAGTAACTGAAGACTTGAATATGTTCAATTTTCCAATTGTCTAAAAGCAGGCAATGAAAAATTACTTGCTGACTAGTGGCATGAAGAGAATAAACATTGAGTTTGCTTGTACTTATTTCTGTGGCAGCTAAGAGAGGACAATAATTTGTGTGTGGAATGACCTACTGGAGCTACACTTGTGCCTGGCTTCTTTAACACCCTCTCAGTTTTTAAAATTGGCTATTTTTTTAATTTGGTCTCACCTTTTGAAAGCTTACAGCCCGGTATTTAATGAAGGATCTATGTGAATTTGGAGAGGGAATTAAAGGGTGATTGTCCTATAATGCACTTTATAATTGTTTTCAAGAATGTTGATGATGGAAGATTACTGAAGGACAAGTGATTTTTTTTTTTCTATTTATTTATTTGAGGTGGTAGAGAAATGCTAATTGAGTTTTTAATGACTTCTTTATCCTTGAAGTGTACTGTTTCTCTATATGTTCAGAGTAACAGGAATCTAAACTTAAAATAGGGTTTCCAATAGTCCAACTCACTTTAATGTTACTCTTTAAAGCCCAGTGTGTGTTCCTGGAATGGACCTAGGGCACAGTGATCCTCACACTTTTTATTACCAATTCTTGGGGAGTAGGGTGGGGATACAGGGAGAGCAAGGTAAAAATATTTTTGTGCTTCAGCATTTGCAGTTAAATATGTAAGCCTGTATTGTTACTACTGTTGCAGTAACGTCACATGTCAAACCTAGTGCTGCTGTGCAAAAAGCTTGTTGTATTAGGACACTTCAATATCTAGCACTGATATGCAAATGTCAGAAGACCTATTAGATGGAAACGGTTTGTGTAGGTAAATCCAAGAGATCTGCTATGACCAGCCAGTACTTAGAGAACTTCAGTTAGTGGTTGGACTCAATTTTTGTAGGTTTCAAAATGCAGCTGTTAGTGCTCTGCCAGGTTAGGGGGCAAATCTGCAACCTGAGCTGATGGAGCAGGACAGGCTCCTGCCTTATCTCCTCTTACTACATCAGTCTGTCTCCTCAGCGTGCTCTGTGCTCAAGCTATTTATAGTCACAGTCCCACTTCAAGATTCAGATGTACCTGTTGCATATGCTTCCCACAGTGAAGGTGTCACTCCTCCAGGGGAGGAACGCAGAGCATGGGGGATGTCAGTGGAAACAATTGGATGATGTAACATTGCTTGACTATGTGGACTGAAAACTAATGATGTTACTCTTATCCTGAAAATGTTAGACAACATTTTTTTCCTGAAGAAAGATACAAATGGGTGAAGGAACTTGGCATGCCCAAGTCAAGGTTTTATTTTTGACCTTAATAAATAGAGACAAAGTATAGCGATTTCAGGCTCCAAAAGTTGTTATGCATAAAGGAAGAATAGTGTCAACTCTTATTTTGGATCAGCATAGGACCAGTCTGGTCAATCACTGGCAATCTCTTCTGGCTCACTGGAGAAGACAGCAAGTGCATTAACTCATATATGACTCAGTCTTCAATGTTTAGTAGCAACTTTTCCCAAACCCTCTATTCTTAAAATGTGATGACAGGTAAAGCAATAGCTTAAATTACTTAAAAAATTTCTTTAAAAATTTATCACTGACAACATTGCTGATAAGGAGTCAGAGACAAGTTGTACTATAAATGTTCTGCATAAGAAACTGGTATATTTTTTTTTTTCCTTTGGCAATTTAGCAGAGTAGTCTGACGAAGTCTTCATCTCTGGTGGCTGACCTCTGGATGCATTCCAGGATAACCTGCAAAGATGGACTGTATTCACTCTATAAATAGGGAAGATGGACATTTGAAGACATTGTGTCCCGTTATGCTCTTAGTAGGAAGGATGTTGTGGCAGCTGATACATCAAGTTATCAGTTTCAGGGCTACTAAGCTGATTACGAACCCTGAATAATACAGACATTGGATTACGTGACTGGTCTAAGGGGAAGGTGGTATTTCTCCACTTCATACTGCCTGAGGGCGTAGAGCTGCGACATAATGGTGATTTTCAAAAGTACTAGTACTACTCCAGGTGGTAGTGCATTTCAACCACAAAAAAGTGGGCTTTTTTTTTTTAATGACAAAAAAAATTACAGTACAGGAAGAATCTTCGTTTAATGTTAACATTTAATCTCATTGTCTCTAACAAGAAGTAGGTGGAGAAGGCAGGGAATCAAAATTGGCACAGAGAAGGTACCCAGTTTTGAAGTAGCTAAAAGTAACAATGGAATTAAGGCTAGATAGGAAATAAAAACAGTTTGAAAAATATCAAACTGAGGTTTTGGTTTCATTCTGTATAAGCTTGGAACCCTAAGGATTTTGGGGTAGGGAAGAGGAGGGATCCTTCTATTGTTTCCACTTCCTTCCATAGTTTAAATAAGATTTCTAACTGTTCCAAGATAGAATGTGGTTTTCTTTCTTGCTCTCTGCTCTTCCTTCTGACTTTTACATTAGTGAAAACATGAGGAGAGAAAGACTCTTAGTGTGTGTACGTGCATGTGTTCAGTAATAAGGGTTCAACTGAGATGTGGCGGGTTTGCATTCAGTTGTTGGTTCTTCTGGGATGGATGGGACATAGTGATTTTATTAAATTCCAGCTCTTCATATAATATTTTTTTTTCTTCCCTCTTCCTTCCCCAGTCAAAACATAACTTATAAGGTGTTTGTTTGAGTTTCAGCTAATTTTCTATCAGAAAATTGCTGTCTAGCTCTGATCAAAACTGGGGTTAGGACTAAAAAATGGCTTACACTTGGCCTTACTCTTGTTCATTTAAAACAATGTGTTTGCTTTTGATACAAGAATCATTCACCTCATGCATTAAGGCACATACATGTTGATTTACGTCCAAGTCTCTTGCACCTTGTAGCACTGGACAGTTTTCTTATTCGTTATGCTGGCCCCCCGTTGGCGCCATCATCGAGAGCTGTATGTGTGGACTAGTTATAGATTACAGACCTTCTTTCTAAGAAATTGTTTAGTGATACAAAATGAAATAATTTGAGGGACACTATGTATGGGAATATTTGAGTATGTATGGTGGCACTGGCATATGAAGAAGAGTAGAAAAAAGCTGTACGTGACTTTCAGGTTAAAATACTTTTCTTGCATTTAAAAAAACCCAAGAAAGTATGGGCAGCATGGATACAATAGGACAGTGCAATACTTTCATCAAGTTTATATGTTTTCAGTGGTACAGATACCATAGTGAGGCTTCTCTAGATAATTTTGTTAGGGAAAATACTTCATTCTGTTTTCATGTAGCTCTAATTAAGGTTAGTTAGACATGAAACCATTGATCTATTAAACAGTAGCAAAATGTGTAAATCAATTCAGTTTGCTAAGTCGGGGAATATTCTTTGGTGTCCAAATTCTGTCTTGTAATGATCCAGCAGAATTGTTCTCACCTTGAATTGATTCATTTTAAGTGATGTGGGAATTATTTCTACAACTATAACACATATAATATTTGTGTAAAGCTAATGAGAGAATGTTGCAACTCCAAAATGATCTAGTATTTTGACCAAATTGTAAATTAGTACTGTAAGTTGAGTGACTTGTATTAAGTATCAAATGCAACAACTAGCTCAGTTTAAAGTAGAACATTATAGGTAACACTGCTTCCTTCCTACTGATATACCTGATCTTGTTTGGAAATCTCTTCACTCTGAAGAGAGGGTGCTGAAAGTTCTAGGAAGCATCAAAGATGTGGGGTTTTCTTTAAATTCCAAGAAATTTTTTTGCGGAAAGAAACTAACTTCCCTCCCTTTTCATTCATATTAAACTGGGAACAAGCCTTTGCTGTGAATTTTAACAGTGGTACATCTAGATGATCGAGGTCTTTGATCTTTACAGTAAGAAAAGACTGACCATTTTGAACCCTATTTCTTATATTTTATTTTCTTAAAGAATCACATTAAATCTGTATATTTTTTTCCACCGGAGTAGGTTGTTTCTTGTTGTTTCTGAACTCATATGATTGACAAGTATTATTGCTCTGGTTTTTGGGTTTTGGGTTTTTTTTTTTTTTTTTTCAAAGGCAGCATTTTCTTCAAAGTCAAGTGTCCTTTTGTCTTTTTTTGAGCTGATGGATGTCTGAGTTTGCAAATTAAATTATCTTATAAAGCTAAGTAGAAGTGGGTGGAACAGCTAATTTTGGATGCCATGTTGTTTTTTCCTCTAACATGAGCTACAATAAATTGGAATGATTGAGATTGGTAAATCAGTTCATGGCCATTTGAAATGTATTTTTCCTTTACAATTAAAGGAACAAGAATAACCCTGTATTTTATCCCTTTGAGAAGTTAAAAGTTTCCGTAATTAGGCTGTAGCTTTGATTTTTCTTAAAAAGTTTTTTTTTAATGTGGCTTTTCTCATTTTGCTGGGGAAAAAACAGAACTGAAGATCCAGTCAATTTGAAAACATTGCGTTTTACTCCTATATTGAATTATTTCATATTAGCTGGTGCTTTACCTACCATCTTGAAAAATGTTAATTTCCATAATGTCAAAGTGATGTTGGTAATTTAGCTGCTCACTGATTCACTGTTGCTGAAGCATCCTTTCTTTTTCTTGTCAGAAGAAGGTCTAGTAAAAAGATACAAAGATAAAATGAATTAAGAAAATAATTTTCAGACATCACCAGAGGTTAATCTTGCTTTCAGGAGGCAAGGAAAATAAATATAAAGGGCACCTCTTGTCTTGTGGCAATGAATCATGATAGAAAATGCCACTGTAAATTTTCAGGTTTTATATCCCATGGTATTCTGGGAAAAACAAACTCGGGTAGACCCCTGGAAAACTAGCTTGAACTGTTTAGAATGTATCACACATTAAAATAGCATTCTATATCTGCTTTCCTTATTCCCCAGACAGTACACTTAATTTGGGACTCTAATAGCTCTCTCAGGTATCACACCTGAAAATGTATGAATTCACCTTTCAGGTAAGCTTTTTGCTGTAGACAATGTTGGCTGTTACATCATTCAGGGATTTAAGATAGTAATCTGATGACCTGACTTTATGATTTTGGGTGGCATATGCTGAATGTCTTTCTTCTGACTAGGTTTGCAATAAATGACTGAAATGTTTTTCACTCTAGTTTCATAAAGCTTTATAAATTTGTAATCTGGCTGTGGAAATACCTTCCTAACAAGAAGAGATTGGTTGACCTCAAGTTTTCCGTTTGCATACCAAGAGAATCTACCATTGACCACTGAAATCAAATGGAGAAATAATCAGAAAATAAACGGGCTGTTGTAATTATATGTCCATCTGCTCTGCAGGTATAGTTCCAGAAATAGGATTTAGGTCTTGATTCAGCAATAGTTTAATTTTGTATAAGTATTCAAAGTAGGAAAACTGAGATATCCAACCTGACCAGTACAGATAAGATGCTTGTGTGACTATGGACATTATTAAGGGTTTTAATTTCAAGTTCTTTAGGCAGGAATCTTACAAAGATGTCAGTGGAGTACCCTGCTGTGTGATACCATGTAAATCGTAGTGACACAGATACTACATGGGCTTGGAGTCAGAGCAGAGATTTTTTTGGCCAATGACTATGAGCTGATGATAGCCAGGAATTGTTAGAGGATGTTGAAGAGAGAAGGGGAATGAAAGTGCTAATTTCCTCCTGCAGATAATCCATGTTAGAGGGGAACTTAATCAAAGCGTCATTACTTTAATGAAATTCTCATATAAAATGCAGGACACTTGATATAATTTATCTAAATTAATTACTCTCTGCTGCTAAAAGGAAGTTGTATGACAAATTATTTGTTCTGCCTATTCATCCATTCTTTATCAGACCTTTTCCAACTCTGATGCAACATAAAGAGCAGAAGCAGCCTTTTCATGGTGCTGAGTGGATTAATTTGCATTCATCCCAGGCTAATAGGTGAGTTATTCACCCAAGACAGCGCTTAGTATTTTTAATAACATAATATTTTTCGGTGCCTAAATTAACAATCATTTTACAGGTAAGCAAAACACAAAATGGTTTTTTTTTTAAATTGTAGAAAACAGGAAAAAAAAAAACCACAAAATGGATTTTATTAGTGTGCATAATAAAAGCACATAAATCTCAGGTAGCATTTTACATTCATGTTACAAATAAGAAAACTCATAACATATTTCTGATTATAAATTGTATTTGCACTACAAATTTATCTGTAAAAATAAGATGCATCAGATATACAGCTTCTGCATCCAGTTAATGAAAACAAATGCCACAGAAGCAAGATGAATCAGCTTTAAAAATATTAAATTATTGCCATGTTCAACAAGATGTATGAATACTGAGTAGAAACTGTATCTTAAACTTTATTACACATAAACATGTTGGTTTAAAAAGTTATGGATGATCAACAGAAATGAGCAAAAGCTGAATAGCTTATTTCTAATCTAACTTTAAAGGCTTTCATGTTGAGCTTTATTCATGGCAATAGTAGAAAACTGCAACACGGTACCTTTCTGGATTTGAGTAGAAACATATCCAAACTATTTGTTTGGGATTTTGGTTTAGAGTAGTATCCAGTAAGGGGATTCTTTACTCCTGAATTTGCATTCCTACTCCATTCTTGTCCAGAGATGAGGTGAACACAGGCAATACTTACGATTTGAAACTGTAAAGCCTCAAAGTCCTCAAACTGTTGGGAGAATGCCTCCTGCGTTGTGCAGCGTGCACACAAGTGGTGTGTACTACAGAGCAGTGCCTCAAATGAGTGCCTCTGTGTGATGCTGGCTCAGCATGGTGTGCTCGCTTCTGCCCCAACTGCCCGGCCCAGCTGGTTCTGAGGGACAGCAATGCTGTATATCCAGTGTGTCTTGATCCAGAGCTGGGATCAGCTGTCTGTATATTCCCTTTCACTTTTGTGGTTCTCTCATGAAGATACTGAAGATCATCTTTGGTTGCTAAGCTATAAGGGTATGTAATATTAAAATCAGATCATCATTACAGAAATAGGTGTGTGGGTTTTGGATGCCATTGTCTGTTGAAAGCTTGCTCACAACCCAGAGCAGGCAGAATGGATTGTGTGAATGCTCTTCGTCTTGTCCGAGCAAAAAGTCTTCATTTTTTTTAGTAGGAAGTGACTAAATTTTTAAAAAAATTACTCATTTTGACATGTACTGAGGAGCATTCAGCTAGTCTGTTCTGCTGGTTGTTCTTCTGCTGTTTCAGAGTCATGATAGGCATTATAGCTCTCACAGCTGTTACGTAAAACTGCCACACTGTCTGGCAATGCAAGCCTGATCATAAACCTGTATTCAAGTATATATAACACAGTGCACTGCTGCACAGAGAGAAAGCTTACTTTTCAGCAGAGTTTATCTAATCCAAGTGGGGTGCTTTCATAGTATAACTAGTATATTATAGATGCAAAATCATGGAAGAGCTAGTCTAAGTGTCTTAAACTGTGTCCTTATGTACATACAACTCCACTATGCAAGAAACAGGTGGAGGGTTCAGCATGATTTTTAAATAAGCCAGAGGTATCCATTAAAACAGTCTTCATTCCTTCACTAATATGGGTTTGTAAAAACAACTTATGGAAGTATTTCTAGTGTTATTTCCTGAGCTGTTCTAATACTTACGTGTACTTACAAACTTACTTACCCTGGTTATTTTTTCCAGCATTTTTACTTCACCTGGGAAACTTTAAGCAAACTAGAAGATAGCTTATTTGTTCATCTCACTAACTTCGAATATTTGAGGAGTTCTTATCAGAATGTTGTTTTTCAGCCTATGTTTGTGAACCTGCCAAACTTTGCTTTGCTCAGGTTTCTTGAACTCTTGATTCTGAAAATGGAAAATGAATTTTTCTGTGTGTGTGTCTGTCCTGGTTTTGGCTGGGATAGAGTTCATTTTCTTCCTAGTAGCTGGTACAGTGCTGTGTTTTGGATTTAGTATGAGAATAATGTTGATAACACACTGATGTTTTAGTTGTTGCCAAGTAGTGCTTACCTTAAGTCAAGGACTTTTCAGTTTCCCATGCTCTGCCAGCAAGGAGGTACACAAGAACCTGGGAGGGGGCATAACCAGGACCACTGACCCAAACTAGCCAAAGGGATATTCCATACCATAGGGTGTCATGCCCAGTACATAACTGGGGGGAGATGGCTGGGAGGGCCTGATCGCTGCTCGGGGACTGGCTGGGCATCAGTCAGTGGGTGATGAGCAATGGCATTGTGCATCACTCGTCTTTTCTCAGATTTTATTTCTCTTTTTTTTTTGTTATCTTCCTTTTCATTATTACTATTATTATTATTAACTTTATTTTATTTCAGTTATTAAACTGTTCTTAACTCACAAGTTTCACTTTTCCGATTCTCCTCCCCCATCCCTCTGGTGAGGGAGGGGAGTGAGTGAGCGGCTGTGTGGTGCTTAGTTGCTGGCTGGGTTTAAACCATGATAGGGTCTAGAATACCTAAAGGCGTGCTCTGAGAATCATATCATATCTGCTGAGGAAGGTTTTTTGGGACACATCAAGTCAGCCTGGTGGCTACGACATTGCTTTGCTAGTGGGCAAGTCAGTAAAAACAGAATAGTCTTTGGGGTCTTTTGAATCAATGTATCCTTACGTGCAGAAGTGCTGTGAAGGAAACAACAGTAATTTGTGTTTCTTGTGTTGTGTGGATGATGTCTGTATAGTCCATAATTAAATCCAGTGGGTTTCCTCTCTGATTCAGTGAACAGGGAGGTAGCAAATGGTGAGTTGGAATAGAAAACTTCAAAAAAGTCAGCCTAATTACTGTTCCAGATCTAAATTTGAGGATGTCTGGAAGAGTCTGGATAAGCATCTGAACTTTTACAGTGTGGATTTGAACTGTTTGAAGTTGGCTTGCTGGTAGCTGGAAGTCTCTATCTTATTTTTTCCTTTATCTGAGAGACTCAAATTTTTTCTGCACAATTGGCTGTGCTTGCCATTTAATCTTCACAGTAGCAGCTTGCTCGCTGGCTACTCCAAACATGCTCTAAATAAGGTGGGGAAGGCCATTCTAGGCATACAAGTGAAAACAAAGGTCGAACTGACATTGTATATACTGGGAAAACATGACAAGCACAAATTATACCAGCTTTGTAGAATCAGAGCTTCTAGGCAGACATGGTTAGCAGCTTCCAACCTTCCTACTTTTTATTGGTCATTGTTTTGTTTTGTTTTGTTTTTTACAAACATAAATTAAAATGGACACTGCAGCATCCTGAAATCACCCTTTGGCTTACTTCTGAGACTTCACTGGAGCCAAAGATATGCAGGTGGCTCTGACAGCTGCACTCAGCAATAGATTCTAGTCTTGTGCCCACAGAAACTAGGTTAAGCCACCGCTTCTGGCATCATGGGTTTCAAGAAACTCTGTGAAAATACAACTGTGCACTGAAATGCTGTTTCCCTTCCCACTGTTAAAATACATTTAGTGAGATTTTCTTCTTTTTTCTTAGCAATTATTAATGCTAATACTTACCTTTATTTTTGCAGTGTTCTTTACTTCAAAACCATAGTTTGCTGAAATAATTAGGTTTGAGTAAGCGTTTTTTGGCAAACGGAAGCAAAGTACATTTGCAAATATTTGTAATCATTAGATCTATGTGGGAAGTTTTATAAATTATTTCCATTAAGAAAAATACAATCACTTCAATAAAACCAGCCTTTTAATTGTTCATTTTGGCTTGTTTTGTTTCCTTTATTTGCTTTTGTAAATGGCTAGCACAACTACTGGGCAATCTAGACTTCTAGGCAAAGATCTCTTTAGTATTTTTTAAAATGTAAATTGCAAACAAATATGCAGCTGAATTGAAATGGAAAAATCTTTGATCATTGCGTTATCATTAACTTTCAATAACATGTTCACTGTGTCCCTGTGAAGCCAAAACCATTTGCAGTGTATAACACAGACTATAAACTCCTCGTATAATTGTTGGGCTTGTATTGCCTGTTGTCTGGTATGAATGAGAGATGGCTATGATTTCAGATGAGATGTGCTTAATATATGTACTAGAGATTTATCAACTGAAAGTGGGCAAAATCCACATCAAACACGGTAAATTAAACATTTATGATCTCTATACTTAGGTGCAAAACTGTTAAGATTACAATCTGAAAACATCAGAGAGGTCAGCAGCCTAGAAACCAGAAGGTTGTTCTGTTCCTATGGGGCTTGAAGAAATGGTGATGTTCTAGTTTATTTTAACAATTCCTGTGGCTTCAACTCACTGCCTATCTTGCTTGAAAATTTTTTTGCTAACATTTCATGTTTTCTGGAAGGTAGGCTATTCCTCCCTCCTGTCTGTAAACTAAAAATGAACATTTCATCTGCTGCTACTGCAGGTTGCATGTTTAAAAGTGTTCATGTGACTTCATTCTACACCTAAGTAGTCAAAACTCTTCTTATTAATGTATTCCTTGTTCAAAAAAAAAACCCCGACTTTGTAAGTATGTGTAACTTATGGCCTGAACCTTTTTCCCTTGCACCATTTCATGCCATGGTAGGGCCACTCTAATACTCAGGTAAAACTCTTCCATTGAGTTTTTTCTTGATTTATAGTGGCAGATGAGGACAATGAGATTCTTAAACACTATTGATGTATGTGAATCAGCTTAGATCGCCTTCTAGTGTTTTCTTATTTTTTGTGGAAGTATTGATTTGTACTTCCAAAAAGGAAAAGTGGAATTTCCTCACTTCTAAAAATGAGGAAATTGTTTGGGCAAGTTGGGTATCTATTTTGAGGTCTGATGTGTTGCGGAAGTTTGTTTCCACTCAATGTAAATGTAGTTTTGGATTAGAACGCATGAATAACAAAAAGGTAAAAGTAACAGGCACATTAATGGGCACTGATTAAACTCAGTAAGAGACACATGCATTATTCCTAAGTTATTAACTTTCTGACACAGTTTAAATTGCCATAAATTAAATCTGCATGAATGGTTTAGACCCCCTGTAGAACAAAATGTTTGGTAATAATAACAGGGTAGAAGGGAATTCAAGTCAAAGGTGAAATCTTAACTGATGAGAGTTGATGAAATTCCTTATCTGTGTTGACAGTGCAAATTCCTTGTGTACTTTGGGTCACCCTAATGGGACGAAGCATCATCACAGTAATTAAATTACTCTCTAACTCCTCTCTTTCTGAAATTGAGGCTACAGTCTATTTGGGTTATACTTTTNGACTTGAGCAACTGTTATTTAATCCAAACCAATGTTGGAAATGTGTGGACTGAGTTTTTTGGGGGATGGATTAGCTCAATGAAGAGTGCATAATGGGTTCATTGGAATTTGTGAGCTCTCGTATAGGACAAGTATGATATTATTTCTCAATATAAATATGCCTGTTATTAAAATCTGTTATACACATGGAAAGGAGGTGAGCTGATTCAGCAGAAAGAAAGCAAACTGAAAAATATAGGGAGGCAAATGTTTTCTTTAAAGTGTGTTCTGCACTGAGAAGTTGCCTGGTGTGGAGGCTTGAATGTTGGTCCTCTTGCCTCTGCCTAGTCTTTTCTTCTCTAGTAGAAAAGTCTGTCCCCTTTTTCTTTCCTGTCCCTGTGCAAAGGAAGGGGAAGCTGTTTTCCAACTTGTATTTCATCCAGGTGATTACTCCATCAGAATGAATTCATCTGAAGTAGTTGGAGATGCTGAACCCCTGGCACTGCTGGTTGATTTACTTGCAAATTCTCATGAAGTTTTTCACTTTGCTTTTTTGCCATCCTAGACTGTCTGGTTATGTAGTATTCCTGTATGGCCAGAAGATACAGCTTTACTGTCACTTTATTGGAAGAGTTGGTCTTTTGTTTCTAACTAAGTGTGAATGAGACCTGACATTTGCACTTCTTCTATATTCATGTAAATGTAATCAAAGGAATGAAATTTGGTTGTCAACATCAAGCTGCTATTACCCATTTGTTTGAGGTGGCTCTTGTGTTTACTAGGATGGGAAGGTGCAGTCATCTTTGAAACGAGTAGTTATGAAGCCCGTACTCAAGAAGTCACCTTCTGATACTAACGAAGATACTTCCATCAATGCAGTGGGCTGAGGTTCCTCACATGGCAGATATTTGCATCTCAAAGATGCAAGAAACCCGCTGTGTGTGCTCTTATAGCAAGCCATTTCCCATTGTGAGCTTCAATATTTCTCCCCTTTTTTTTTCCTCATTGTGATGTCAATTATTTCATGATGTGCTGTGTATGAGGATTGTTTGATTCTAAACTAATTTGGTGTCTTATTTATTCCTGTCAATTACAAAAAAACTTGCTTCATTTTTAACCCACATTATGGGAAGATCAGTAGGGAAACTGTGGAAGAAATTATATAAATGTTTAAAACTTGCATCCTCTTTTAAAATATTTTTATTGACTATTGCATAATTTACTTTACTTAGTAATAACATCTCACTAGTGGCAACATTTTCTAATTGCTGAAGAAAAAGGTGGCAAGCTAATGTTCTGGAGGCTAAGG
>VYZV01013251.1:5689-17176 GCA_013401275.1 Pandion haliaetus | reverse complement strand
TATATCCATAGTACCACAGTAAGAATCACTTGTATCACAGTTCATTTTTGCTTGATCTAAATGATCGAAACGCAATAGCGATGGAAGTGGAACTGTCTCCAGCATGCAACAATCCAACAGAGCACACCATCCTCCTGTTGCGTCCAATGTCACCTGCGTGTCATAACACACTGAAGCCCAATCCTCCTCTACTGACTGAGAGGACTTTACACCATCCCTCCTGCCCAGAAAGACTGGTATGACAGATGGAGCCCAGAGTCAGGAACTAAATTAACTCAACGAACATTTTATGAACATGACCCATAAACTAAAGGAATGATATCTGTGTGTGTGTATACATATATATATATATAATTGTCTATATATCTCAAAAGGACGAAAAAGGTGATGATGATTGACCAAGATGTAACTGAAGGTATGGGAACTGAGCATGACATCAATGATATAGAAAAAGGGGTGGATACTGTCCTGGTTTCAGCTGGGATAGAGTTAATTGTCTTCCTAGTAGCTGGTACAGTGCTATGTTTTTGAGCTAGGTATGAGAAGAATGTTGATAACACACTGATGTTTTCAGTTGTTGCTAAGTAATGTTTAGTCTAAAGTCAAGGCTTTTTCAGCTTCTGATGCCCAGGCAGCAAGAAGGCTGGAGGGGCACAAGAAGTTGGGAGGGGACACAGCTGACCCAAAGTGGCCAATGGAGTATTCCATACCATGTGATGTTTATGAACTGGGGGCAGGACTGCTGCTTGGGGACTAATGGGGCGTCAGTCGGTGGGTGGTGAGCAATTGCATTGTGCATCACTTGTATATTCCAATCCTTTTATTATTACTGTTGTAATTTCATTAGTGTTGTCATTATCATTATTAGTTTCTTCTTTTCTGTTCTATTAAACCGTTCTTATCTCAACCCACAAGTTTTAGTTCTTTTCCCGATTTTCTCCCCCATCCCACTGGTTGTGTGTGTGGGGAGATGAGTGAGAGGCTGCGTGGTGCTTAGTTGCTGGCTGGGATTAAACCACAACAAACCCTAAATTAAATAAAAAAGCAACAAAAAAAGCAGAGAATCTGCAGAGACTGCTGTTCTGCAATATCAAGGCGCAGCCTCTTCTGAAAAGCAGCAGAAGGTGATCCTTCCCCATCTGATTGACAGCTCTCTGGACAGCAAATCCTCATCTAGCATCTAATCAACAGTGGTGAGTATATTAATGCTTAGCCTAGTAGCTCATTAACCATAACTATCTATTCTAAGTGTTGGCCAATAAATAATTGCTTTGTTGTGTATAAATTCTTGCACAGTTTCTTTGGTCATGACAAAAGAGGCCCAAGCATAAGTAATCAGACGGGGAGGGTTATAGCTGGATTTACACTGCAAGTGCTTAAATGCCAGTTGATATGCAAAACAGTCCTTTTATAGTTTCACCAGGCATCTCTGTTAGTACCAGCCCAATGACTATGTCATAGTTTTACTTAACAAATGTGATTAAATTAATTCCACAAAGTGATAAATTCATTAATATATTGTGGGGACTTAGTGAAAGGTCCCACATCTATGCCAATTAGAAAAACTTCAGCAACACTGCTGCTAATATTATGAGCTGAAAATTGCCAGTAGATAGTGTTCAGTTTTCTAACAAACTAGCAAAGTACTAGACAACCATTTATGATCACAGAGACGGCATCTTGTTGATAGTGTCCTAGTAAAGCACTTTCCTGTTTGTGATGTCAGGTTTTCTCAGACCCAATTTGGTGCAGATTGCTGGTCAGATCGTCAGTTAGCAAGCAGTGCAATATCCCTAGCTGTCTGGTGCTTGCAGAACAGATAGCAAATTCTCATTAAAATACTAAATGCTGTGTCATTCAACATGGCAGTCACAAAAAAAGGAAATGATTGAAAAGTAAGCTTGCTATTGCATCTATTCAAATACAAAATCATGGAAAATGAAGGGTCTCAAAGATGCACTAGAGAATGCCCCAGAAAAGTATCTCCATTTTGTCAGAGATGGCTTTTGGAATGGGGTTGATGGAAATGGCAGGTCCCTCAGTTCACTGTTATATGTATGTATTTCATGAAGAGGGTAAAAGATTTTTATAAACCTTCTCAACACACAGTTCAAGGAAGCACAAAAAAAGTTTTCTGTCCTGGAAGATGAGTGATGAACAGGGAGGAGATTCAAGAAACTGTTGATCAGATAAAAATTTCAAATAGATCCCTGAATGCTTGAAATCAGTATATGCCCCTAAAACCCCACTGGTGTTGTGTCCCTCCATAGTGAAGATGGTCAAATACTATTAGGGAGTGAGAGGAATTCCCAGCAGAAATGTTTGACAGTTTATGCAATTCTCCATCTTTCATCTTGGAATGACAACTGAAATCCAGTGGGTTGCAAACTGCTATACTGTCTACTGTGCTGGAGACTTTTGAAACCATGAAACAGATGTCACAGTGTAAGGCTAAGTACTGCTGACATTTCTGCCAAAACAAACAAATCTGGAGGTTAGGATCTAATCACAAATGATTGCAGCTCTTCACTGTTATATGTTAAACGAGAGTCCACAGTAGCTGAAGGATGCAGATGTCACCCACCTTCTCAAACTGAAATCTGTCCCGTCGTGGTATGGTAATGACTGGGATATACAATTTCTTCCAGTTATTGGGGAAATCTTTGCCGCAGTAGATCTCTACAAGCTTGAGGCTGAAAGTGATCCTTAGAAAGTCAGCGTTAAGGCATGGTTCATGTGATTTTTAAAGCTATGAAGATGCAAGGGGTATGACCAGAACAAAAGCAAGAACTGTGAGTGATCTTTGTCAGTCAGGGAAGGCCTTTGGCCCTATGACTATGCTGTGACTACCTGTCAGGATTTCTTGGAGAGAACTTCACTTCGTTCAGCTACCCAGACTAATTTACAGACTGTTCACTTATGTCACAATGGCATGGCAGCAACTATCTTTAAGTAAGCAGCAGTGCCAGGGTCTTTTGCTTTCCCACATGGTCTTCAGTAAGGCTCTGTTGTTCCACTAGCATAAGACTGATGTGGGCAAAACTCCTTCTTACATTTAGGCACGATGCTATGCAGCCCCACATCCTTTAGTGTAGATGGTAGTGTGTTCGACCTACAGAGACTGAGGTGACCAAAAGGCCACCAAGTGATTGGTCCCTGCCAGCACAGGGCTGCCCCTGTTATGGGCTGCAGACCTCATTGCTACCTGCTTTGTCTACACCACTGAGCACCTCAGTCTGCACCTCAGCATGAGGGAAACAGTGATCCTGTCTGCCTCTCTCAGACACGTGTACTGGCAATGCAGTATGGAAATCTGTAGACAAACTCTGCCAGTCTGGCAGCATCCTCTCTCACTACATCTCTTGATGATGAAGTCATGCAGAGGATAGCAAAAACTGGTGTAGCTTTTGCGAGATTAAATCAGCATGTCTGGGATTAAAAGGGCATCTGACTTTAAAGAAATGTTAATGTGCACTGTGTGGTCGTCACCATTCTTCTCTATGGTTGTAATACTTGGACGAATTAACACTTAAAACATCAAGCCTTCCAACCAGTTCCATGTGAGTTATCTTTCTGCCCTTAATGGTGTTAAAATGTACGGCACAATATGATCCCAAGCAGTACTGAGGCAGTGTTCCTCCAGGGCTGAGCTACACTGGTCCAATCATCTGATGCTTATCTCAGAAAAATGATTGCTCAGAGCTATTTTCTTTTTTAAAAATGTGTGAACAGCTGAGAGGTCGGCCAATGAATTGTTAACCAGACATGCTAAAAGCAAATCTTCAGCTGTGTGGCATTAGCTTTACAACATGGGACACTGCAGCTAAAAAATGATCTCCCGTGCCAGTGATTATGAACTGATACTGTCAAAGCCAATGAGAAAAACCGACTGACATTGTGCAGCACAGAACACAGCAAGGGAAAGCAGGAGGCTACCTCTTGTGCATGGAGCTCCTTTGATGAAAGTATTAGTCATATTCCTCACCAAATTATCCATAAAAGCACAATCCTCAAATGATTAACTAGTGGAAGACTGGCAATAGCATTTTCTGTATCTACCATGTAGATACTTCAATTTTGAAGGTTATGAAATTGAGCATCTTTCTTTCCCTGTGAACAGAACATGCAATGGAAAGGTTGATATCAAATAATGCACTGAGTGTTTCTTTTAATTCTGTGAAAGTGCAGTTGAAGATATTGAGTGGGGAAGTTGAAACCCTTTGGTCAAAAACCTTGAAATATTTCAGTTTCCCATGAGGATTTTTTCAGGAAAGATGAAATGTGTTCTGCTCTGGTCTTCAGAGAGAAGTGGAGTATATGGCAGTTGCTGCAGTATTTTTTAATCACATCTCTCAGTTGTTAAATTTTAATGTTGCAGTTCAATATTCTGCCCAAAATCATCTATGGAAAATTGACATAAATTTACATTTGCAGAAAAGTGTTTCCATAAAAGAGAAAAATATTTTTTGATCAATTCAATACAATCTTTTCAGTAATCTTGGGATTTCCAGGCATTAGTCTTTCACAGATAATTTCTGTTCTGTGAAGGAATCAGTGTAAGTGCTTTGATAAGACAAAGAAAATTCAGTTTCTTATCCAGCAATGCCCATTATTTCCTGGTCCATGAACAGTGATATTGATTAAATAACCTTCATACTACATTGTACTTTGTACTTTGCTTTCTCTTTCTTGGCCTTAATTTTAACTTTTTAATCTCCTGAGGCAACAGAATGAGTCTCTTGGGCAGCATATTGCTCACAAGGCTTGGTTAAGCCCAGTCCAAGATGATAAACCTGAACAATAATTTTCTAGGATTTGCTTAGTAGCTTAAATTAAACCGGCAGTTTCTGGCTCAGTAGTTTGAACACTGGTTGAGGAATCAATAGTTCCTGACTGCCAATCTTGGCATAGCTTTGTCCAGCTCTCCTAAACCCCCTTTCTCCTATGTGTGTCGTGGTTTCAGCCCAGCCGGTAACAAAGCACCATGAAGCCGCTCACTCACACCCCACCCCCGCACCTGGCCACGTTGGGATGAAGAGAAAATCCAAAGGCAGGCTCGTGGGTCGAGACAAGGACTGGGAGGGATCACTCCCCACTTATGGTCACGGGCAAAAGACAGGCTCAACTTGGGGAAGAAACAAAATCCATTTAATTTACTACAAATCAAATCAAATAAAACACACAAGGGTATTGGGAAGGGAAACCAAACATCAGAACACCTCCCCCCACCCCTCCCACCTTCCCGGCTCAGCTCCACTCCCGATGATTTCTACCTCCTCCCCCCGGCGGCGCAGGGGAACAGGGGATGGGGGTTGAGTCAGCTCGCCACACATCGTCTCTGCCGCTCCTTTCCTCAGGGGGAAGATTCCTCACTCGTCCCCTGCTCCACCGTGGGGTCCCTCCCACGGGAGACAGTCCTTCACCAACTTCTCCAACGTGGGTCCTTTCCGCGGGCTTCAGTTCTTCCCGAACTTCCCTGGCGCGGGTCCTTTCCGCGGGCTGCTCTCCAGTCTCACACTGCTTCAGCGCGGTTTTTACCATGGAGTCACAGCCATCTTCGGGAGCCTCCGCTCCACCATGGACCTCCATGGGCTGCAGGGGGACAGCCTGCCATCTCACCATGGGCTGCAGGGCCATCAGCCTCCTCAGGTGCCCCTCCTCCCCCTCCTTCTTCACTGACTCCAGTATCGGCAGAGATGTTCCTCTCACATTTCCCAACCCCCACACTGCCGGTTCCCCTTCTTAAATCTGTTCTCCCAGAGGCGCTACCACCGTCACTCTCCTCCCAGAGGCGGGTCCGACATTTTGGCGCCGGGGACCTTCTAGCAGCTTCTTAAAGGAGCCATCTCTGCAGCCCCCCTCCCCTGCCACCAAAGAAAACCACGCCACACAAACCCATAACAATGTGGAAGGACAATATTAGAATAAATAAAAGTGCCTGCTTAGAGGAATACTAGATTATTTTTTGGCACATATTTATAAAGTATTTTGAAAATAAAAATAACATTGTTAAGGGTAAAAATTAATGATGTTACAGCAGTCTTTCCATTTATAGCACAGGTAGCTCAGATATGTTTCAGAAGAGATTCAAATTGTACCCCGGAGTAAGTATCACAGGCTTACTCTCAGTGGTAGGAAGTTCCTGAGCTTCCAACTAAAATTACATCAGTGTGATCTTTTGTGAATTTGCATTGTGAATAACTGGGAATAACTGACAATGCAAAGATTCTTGGTTCTCTCAGACTTTGGTTTTGTTTAAATACATTTATAGTGATGAAGTGAGGGGAAACACTGTGTAGAATAAATCCAAACCTTACGAAAGCAGATGCCTCTCAGAGCAGGATTTGATAGCTCTGAATTCCCAGCTCAGTGACACAATAAAACCAGTTATGTGAATTATCATCTGGAGATGATAATACTTATAAACTTTAATAATCTCAATAAAAAGGAAACGGAGAAGGCTGCCTGAGTTAGCATGTGCCCAAATAATCATCTAGTCTTGATCTGGCATAGAAGGAGGGGATTGCCAGCGCATACCAGATTTGTGGCACAGGTTAAAAACCAAACAAAAAATCCTAGGCAGAATTATGATATATAATCTGATGAAAGTTTTGGTGTCTTTCTGTTTCGAGAATGAGAATTTAAGATAAGATAGGGTGATCAATTCAATATTAAGCATTATTGTTTACACAAAATGATAAATACAGCAAATTCTGACATACTTGAAGTTTTTTGTATGGGTTTGGGTTTTTTATTTTGGTTTTTGATTTTGGTTTTGTAAAAAGGCAATTAGGAATTCTTAATATTCTCATGCCATTACATCAGTTTTCCAGGGGAAGATAATTAAGAAGCAAAAATGCTGTTGTCATGGTTTAACCCCAGCCAGCAACTAAGCACCACGCAGCCACTCACTCACTTCCCCCCCACATCCAGTGGGACAGAGAAGAAAATCGGGAAAAGAACTAAAACTCGTGGGTTGAGATAAAAATGGTTTAATACAACAGAAAAGAAGAAACTAATAATGATAATGACAACACTAATGAAATTACAACAGTAATAATAAAAGGATTGGAATATACAAGTAATGCACAATGCAATTGCTCACTACCCACCGACCGACGCCCCGTTAGTCCCCAAGCAGCAATCTCCCCCCACCCCCACTCCCCTCAGTTTAGATACTGGGCATGACATCACATGGTATGGAATACCCCATTGGCCACTTTGGGTCAGCTGCCCTGGCTGTGTCCCCTTCCAACTTCTTGTGCCCCTCCAGCCTTCTTGCTGCCTGGGCATCAGAAGCTGAAAAAGCCTTGACTTTAGACTAAACATTACTTAGCAACAACTGAAAACATCAGTGTGTAATCAACATTCTTCTCACACCTAGCTCAAATACATAGCACTGTACCAGCTACTAGGGAGACAATTAACTCTATCCCAGCTAAAACCCGGACAGCTGTAAATATCAAACCAGAAATTTGTAATATTTTTACATACAATTTACTCAAGAGAGAAAAAAGGATATTTACAGGAAAGTGTAGATAAAGTCTCATAGGCATAATGTCATGCAGTGTTTGCCAAAAATTATTCTGGAAGTTTTTAATAAAATGAGGAGTTATAGATATGTAATGTCTTCACAGGCACTATAGGAGATGTAATGCCTCCACTGCCAGCGCAGCCCTTATTTATAACTTGGTGGAATTATAAATCAATATTTTTCCTCTTACAAAGGGCTGTACTCTCATTGCACTTTGTTTATATAGACGTAGCCTGGTATAGACTATAAATTAGAAGATTGATTCTAAACCTCATGGGAATTAATTCTGGAGTAGCTTCCAAGTACCAGGAGAGGAGGAACCAACCTGCATATATTAAAGTAGATGATGGTAAATTTATGCTTGGGGTTAGGTGATGAGGTCGGCTGGAAACCCAGGAAAACTCCTCTCCTGTTTCAAACTATGTTGCTGTTAGATCTTTATTCACTGCCTAATATATTATCTGCTGGTAGCCAACCTTAAATAATTCAAGAAAAGAAATGCACTTAGAAAAAATGTCATAGCTTCACGTTACCTGGCTTTAGATGTCTAAGAGACAGAGATGAATAGCTCTCCTGTTTTACGACGATACCACAAAACTTTTTTCTGGTATCTATGAAGGCTATTTAAAGAAGCAGCCCAGAATTCGATGGCTAATGTATATTTGCCTTGTTTTTGTACCTCAGGCATAAGGCACTGCTTGAAAAATATATATAGATCACACTAATTAGGTACAAAAATACATTATTTAAGGTGTGTTTGAACAGTTTTTATACTTAATACAATTGACTTTGCAGTCGTACTCATGTTGAAACATTTTGTCCCATTTGCCTTATCGGTTTGCAATTAGACATAGTCAGCTGCCCTATAATGTTGGAAGAAGGGAGAATATATATCAGAAATGTGGGGATTCAAAACTGGTGGATTCTGCTAATATTTCATTTGTCTTTTCTGCAGCCCCTGCTTCTAAAGTGTAAACTGCCTCATAGTGCCGGGCTTTCAAAGTCAAAGACTTTTTAAGGACCTGAACTTTTGCATTCAGCAAGATAATCAGATTTTGAGTCATCTAAAAATCCAGGGATCAGGTGGTCACAGCCTAAGTTGCTGAAAGTCATCTACTAGCTAGTCATGCTTCAGAGAAACTGTTCCCTTTCTAGGGCTTTCATGAACTTTGTGATAAGTGCTGGGTGCACTTATATGTACAGCAGTGTAATAAATAGTGCCTTTAATGCTGTTGTCCCTATAGCAAATGTTAATTTTCCTGATGAATGAATAAGACCAGTTTCTGCTCACAGATTTTTTTATTATGGAAAATTATTTTGCCTTGACAAAAATTTTTCTCTTTTCCCCACTGACTGCTTATCCTGTTCTTTATATTTTTTCATATCTGTATGCTTGTGTTCTCTTGTTGCCTCTATAAGAAAACTGGAACTGGTCTTGAGACAGGGAAAAGCTTCTTTAAACTGTAAAAGGGATTTGGCTATGAAACATCCTTTAGCTATATATCTAAACCTATACATTGTTTGAAAATATTAATCTTCCTGAATTCAGCTTGTTTATTTGCTAAATAAAAGTTGTCTCCATCATCTTATAAGAGTTCTGCAGCTCTCCAGTGAAATGTGAACATTTAGAAATCATAGCAGCCTCTCTAATTCTAGGGCAGAATGCATTCATTGTTAGAAATGCATCTAAAAACCTACAGATGCTTGATTACAGCTTCCAGGGGCAATCATCTTGTTAAACCATAAATGGCTTAGCATTTGCCAAACTTTCCTGTCTCTTATAATAGCAAACGTTTCCAAAGTTGATTTTTGCATATAAGAATGTGCAGGTTTCTGTAAAATGTAGGTAGCATTTTCAGAAATTATTGACAGCAATACAATCCCCCCAAAAACTTCCCCTAATTTTATTTTTTTCATGTGCTTTTAATATATTTCTTATAAATTTCAGAATCAAGTGTGAAATATGAAGCCCTAAAAGAAAAAAAACAGTGGCCTAAAAATTATGATGGGCCAGTACATTTTCTCTCCATATTCAGGCAACAGTGTAATCATTAGCAATAATAAAAGTTGAAATTTTCAGTTTTTTAAAAACATGAAATATTCCTTGGAAGCTCAAAACATTTTTAATGTAAAAATTAAACTAGGCACTGCTTTTATTAGCCACTTACCCAGCCCTGATTTATGTAATCTAGATGCATGTCAGTATAACTTTGTTATCCTAAGTAGACTAGCTCAGATCTGTATCTGTGGAGAAATGATGTAAAGTATATTAGTATGAGCGAACCCTACATGACTGCTGTGTACCATAGCAACACCTCTTCTTGCATGCCCTGTGTACTGAAGGTTAATATTAGATATGTCATTACCTGACTGATATTATTTGGAATAGGTATGCATACTCGTGAAATGGAATTACTAAAATACCATTCATCTGCATAGTAACTGATTTTCACAGTCTGTTCTTTGAAATTAATTCAAAATTACTGACAGTGATTATTTATGCATGAACATTGTAGACAAACTGCATTATGCAGCTGACTGCTTAGTTGTTGTATACTGTAAATCAAAGATTTATTTGACAATACATGTAAGATTATTTTGGAAACTAATTACAAATTAACAAATCATAAATACGGATACGCTGCACACTACTGTTAAGAATGTCTTTGTTTATACTGGGAAGATCCCCAGTGCTTACTGAATTCTTCAGATTTCTGACCATGTACTGACTTCAGTGATAGGTTTGGATCTTCCAAATTAACTTCTTCAATTAAACCCCCCACCCCCATTTGCTGAAATTACCTCTTCCACTTTCATTAAGTGATACTATTTGACTATCTCCAAGGATCATTTACATCTTTCATAAGTGTATGGGAAGAACTTCTGCCTCTATGCTGTATATCTCCCAGTCCTTTATAGCAGCACATTCCTACCAGGTTATCAGTTTCCAAGTGTGCAAAGCTCTGTAACAGAGAGAGAGCAGTTACATTTTGTCAAACATCTGCACATGACAAATACCATAATTTATTATGGAGGCTACAGCGAGCAGTGCATTTGCACCCGGACAGGGTGGATTTTGTCTTTGCTAGTCCATCTTTGCTGGCCACAAGTCTGCTGGAGCCAACATTAGACAAAAAGGCTGAACAAATCTCCTTTTTCAGTGTCTGTTGAGAGCTAAATGTGATCACACCAACTGAAGAACGAGGAAAATGAGGAACCTAAAAAGAGGCAGAAGCTTGGCATATATTCAATCTTTAGATCAAGAGAAAGGATTTTTATTATTAATCTGAAACAAAATAAATGCTATTAGACTGATCTTGAAAATAATAAGGAAAGATGGAAACTCTGAAAATATTGTGGTTCAAGTATCATTTATTTAACTGAAGGGGAAAAAAAGTCTTTGAAGAACTTGTTAACCAGTTTAGAAGAGGCAATTGAATTAAATGCCACACTGTCTAAAAATGCTCTTATCACTTGGAGAAGACAGAGATTGAAAAATGGGTCAAAAGCATACATCTTTGGTTCTGGGGAACATACATTTCTACACTGTGAGGAATTCTGTTTAGAATGGAGTCCTGAATCACATCTTCCAAAAGAATAAGATTCATTAAATCAGGCGAAAATATTCCGAAGCTGTAATCTTTCTAACAAAATCAAGGGCCAACCCATGGTAGAAAAATATTTTCACTAGCAGTAAAAGCTGCAGGAAGAAACTTCTAAATGGTGATCTATAAAAGAGTCTTGTTCAAGGCAATGACAGAACCGGAGAGTTCTGGACTGACATGGATTTTGATACTACGTTTTTGATCACAGAACTACAGACCCAGCCCAATCTTATACACTGGTGCCTTCCGATAAAGCACTTTCAAGTAATAAAAAAAGGTAGGCTGATTATCGAGGTTTTAAATAAAATTCTAGAATTTTAGAAGCAATACATTAGAGAAGAAATAAAA
>VYZV01013250.1:23465-58097 GCA_013401275.1 Pandion haliaetus | reverse complement strand
CTCCATCTGCACCCAGGAAAGCCTGGAAGCATACTGGTAAGTCACATCGGCTTAAAAATCAGTGTGAGGATGTGCTAACTCTTGTATTCCTGTGCTCTTCTGAACAGTAGCACTTACTGGGATAAATCAGTAGAATTGTATAAAATTGTTTTAGTTGCCCAACTACCTTCCTTGTCCCAAATATGTCTACTCTGTAACCCTGTGTTCTTCACTTTCTTGAAGTCAAGAGGTTTGGTTTTTCTGAGTCATTATTGCCTATTGCCTTATTGCCTCTCTTCCTATCACTCTTTCATGAGTTAATTATCTCTTTTTTCCTTTTGAAGATGCTGTGATATATTATCCATGCTTTTTTTTTTTTTTTCTGTTTTCCATGTCCTGAAATAGGATGAAATCTAATATTTGTTCTCTCCCTTCCCATTTTTTTTTTCCTTATTCTTATTTTCTGCATGATTTTAGGAGAGAATATATTACTTTGGGTTTATTTAGACTTGACTTTTCTCTTTTTCTTAAAGGTAATAAGCCAAGGGCATTTGTTAGCTCAAGGATCTAAAAATTGAAGGAAAACCCAAATGTTAAATTCATGGCATAGCTTATGTCTCAGAATAACTGACATTAGGAAAGCTGCCCATTGTCTCCATGAAAGATTCTGGGAAAGAGCTGACACTTAAACTTGCTAATTTGTTGCATTTTCCTGCAATAAATATAGGTGTAAGAAAGTGGAGTAGTGGGGTTTTTAGATATAAGGCTTAACTCTATGTTTAGAAAAACATTAGGAAAAAATAGGACTTTTTTTTAAGATCATATATGAGGGCCTTCCCAGGATGTCTACAACTTTTGTGGAGTGAACAAAATGTTCATGGTAACAGTCATATGCCTCCAGCAATTAATTTCTCAAGTTTAGTTGCAGAATATGGATATGGGATTGAGGGAGGTAGGAAGAGAAGCTTCCTCTTATGTTATTCTTTTCCTGAAAGTCTTGGTCACAACAAAAAGCTTTTATATGAACAGCAATCCATCAGAAGTGTTCTTCATTGCAGCAGGTCAGAGGGGACAGGATTGCTTTCCACAAACCAGAAAAGGTCTCCCAATAAAGGTTGGCCTTTTCACAGAACTGGAACAAGTCTGTTGAAAGCTTGATGGCCAGGAGGCATTCAGATTCAAGTGAAATAATGGTGTGCTTTGCAAAATAAATAGCGTTGAATGCTATATATTTGTACACATGCTTGCTAAAGAAGAACTGTCCCTTACATTCTGGCTGAAAGCCTGTATTTCCTCTGCAATGACAAGCATCCTTCCCCCAAGCCATGTTCTATCAAACACATATAGAGACACATTTTGACACGCTGCATAACACCATGGCTCAAACACAGTGTCTGTTGATGAATAGCCATTGATCATTTAGTCCTTTCAGCAAAATTTTGAAAAACATGAAAAACCCATCCAGTTGAAATAAGACAGAGGGGAGTATTGATAAAGTCATGTTACAGAAGTGCTGGAAGTTGTGATTGCTCCAGCATCCTTTGCTTGCACTGAGTCTTCTCAGCAAACTTAACTTGCACACGCCCAATTAACACATAAATGCTTGAAGCTCCCCTGGAGAAAAATCTCTAACACAGGGTCAGAAACTTGGTAAAGCTTTGGCTCTTCTAATCCTTTCATTATGAAGAATGATATTTCTAATTGTCACTAAGTCAAGATCAATGAAGCAATGTTTGCTAACAAGATTGCTTAATTTTGTTTAAATTGTGGGGGGAAGGACAAAGACACAATACTTTCTGGTTGGGTTATTCTCTTTTTTTTCTTTTGCTATCGTATCTTTTGGGGCTATCTGTCCTACTTTGCTCCCTGTATAGCCAGTGAAAGATTGAACTACAAAAATCAATTCTTTAAACCTCAGAAGACCCAGGGGGAGGTCAACTTCTCTCACCTTTCTCTAAAACCTGCTAAATGACTTGGCACGTGTCCTGAGGAGACTTGTATGATACATCAGCTCTTGGGCTTTCCAGTTGTATACCTTATCCACAGAATTTCTTTCAACATTCAAATACATGTAAAAATGTTTCTGAAATGTGTCTGTGATGTTGCTACTCTGACAATGCTTTTCTGAAGTGTTATCTGAAAAAAGCCCATCAAAAAAACTTCAGTGCACTTCCAGTTGTTTTTTTGCAATCATGGCTAATTAAAATGTCATAATATAGAGCATGATGCAGTCATTATAATCATTTGGGAGCAGAAACCTTGATTGTGCTGGGAAAAGTCACAGTGCAGCAAACCCAACCTATTTGATTTATTCAACATAAATCATATTAGCTCCTCACAAAGATGCTAGTTCATGCACACATATTTGCTTCAGTCACAAAGTAGAATCAGCAGAATAGATCCCACATAAATATAAATCAATAATCCTCTCCAAATCTAAAAATGGTAACATTTTAAATCTTTGTGCTCAGATTGCACTTAGCTGGGGGAAAAGAAGATAAAAACTGTGGCATAGCCTTCTGAGGTTTGGGGGGAAATCTCTTTCAAATGTTGTGTCAGAAAAATTTCTGAGCGTCCAGATATTTCTGAGTGCACTAGATACAATCAACATATAGTCCCCCTTTACATCTGGGGACTAAATACCCCTTTATTTTTTATGAATAAACGGTGCAGGTATTTTGGCATTCTCTATCACTGCACTGGGAAATGCTAATATTCTTACTGATTTCTATTGGTATGGTAGGAATCTTCAAGTTCAGCTTCATCAATATATTTTAGCCCATGTGTTTTCTGTTAGACTTGTTTCTTTACTGTCTTCTAATGCACACAGCCCCTTAGAAGAGAGGCAAGTGGTGAAGATAAAGTAGGTCAGTGCAGAGTTTTGTCTATGCCAAGGTGCTGAGTTTTCTTTTCCCTTTAGAAATAACCCCATGGAGTGACCAGAAATTATGTTAGACCTTCTAAGAATCCTTCTCTTCACCTGCACACCGCTACTTTTAATGACATTCCTACACAGTGCAGGGACTGCAGAAATTTGAAATGTTTGCCCATCCCTGTCACTGAGAAGCTCATTCACCCATGACAATAAAATCCAAAGAGTAATATGAAGAAAAAAACCTATTCATAGTAGAATTTGAAGGAGGAGCTTTAGCTGAACATGAGTTATATTTCAGGATGCACTGAATGGTTTGAAGAATTTAGACAATATACATTCATTTAATGAGTAAAATCTCCTTATATGAACTTGTACATTTTTTGGACTCTAAAGGAGTTAAATAATGACCAAGTGCTAGCAGAAGGGAAGTTACAATTTTTTGGTTATATTTTTAAGCCCACTAAATGTTTCTTGCTTCACTACAAGTCCTGAGAAAAAATGTATTTTGGAAGTACTCCAGTAGTTTTTTCCATAGAAAAACTTATTTAATTGTATTTGGGTGTTGAACAACTAAGTTTGAGGGGACAGAAAGGCATGCTTTTAAAGGATTGTTTCCAAATGCACATACATAAAATAGTATTTAGTCATAAATGTCAAATAATCATAAAAATACATTGCCACTTACCACTGTACAACACCATTGACAGAGACAGCAGCAGAATTACAATCATTTTTTGTTTAATCCAAAGACAAGAAAAAGTCACACAGCAGACTGGTATGCCTGGTAAGTTAAGTAAAATATTAGGTAGAATGTCATCTCTTGAATCTGGGAGTGGGAAGACATCGCTTAGAAAATCATTCTTTTGTAGCCTGGCCATATTTCTGCTTGATGCAATTTAGATTTTACGCTTATAGAAAATGCACATATTACAGCAGTGATGAGCCTTATGATCCTTTAAATTTTACCAATGTCCTCTATAAACCTGACAAACAATATTTATTTTGGTATTGCTTTAGATGAATCAACAGGCTCTGCCACAGTGCAATAGACAAGGAAAGTCCATTTAGCAATGAAATGGTGTACTTGAAGTTTCTTTTGTTTTGCAGTTTTCACATCTTACTTGATCTAACAGGATGTTTAAAAAATTCTTCACATTATGTTTAAATGCAGATATTGTGCAACACTGTGTAAATGAAGACATATTCTGGGATTACGTCTACTGAACCCAGTTAATCTGCAATCCATTATATTAGCTTGCTTCACATCACAAAACTCCCCCCCCCCACTTTGTAGTCAAACATTTACTCTAATCTGTGTTGAGACTGGTCTAATGTATCATATATTTTCCTAATGAATTATATATTTTCCTAATGATAAATGCTACGTTGTTTGGAGATCTTCAAGTTCCAGGTGTGCTTGTCCTTACAGAAATGTATGTAAAGAATTCTTCTGAAGCTAAAAGCCTTGCACTAGTATTCATTAAATGACAGATACTAGATTGGTTTTTAACTATAGTCACAGTTCACCCTAAATTTAGGATGATTTTCAGAGTAATCAATCAGGCATGGAGTTTTTTACAGCCAAATAAATGAACATTTATTTATCAGTTTTAAAATATCTATCTACTGTTGATTATCTGCTCCCCTAAGGTCAAATATTGCATTCGTTTCTATTAAAATATCTTGTAATATTTCATCAGGAAGTGAGCTTATGAATCTAACAGCTCTAAATATTTGTAGTCTACTATCCCAAATCTCTTACCTACACTTTAGTCTACAATTCCACAGTCCCAAATACCTTATTCTACATTGTTTTCTTCCTGATTCCTGTGTTATAGAGTATATCTAGAAAGGCTTACCTTGAGGCATATTATTCAAAAGCAGTTGAATGGAGGACAAATGGATTTCAACAAAGTCAGTACTAAGTTATTTATACCCACTTGGATATATACCTCACCCATGTGATCACTTCCTTTAACAAACCCACTTCAACATTTATTAATTAATTCTTCCATGAGATTCCTTAGAGTTATTATGCCCACAGTGTATCTTAGTAACACAGCTCCAGCCATGTAAAGGATCTATACTGAGAACTCTGTTCTGCAGGTGCATTCACTGTATATAGTAACTTTCCCTAATACTCTTGGCTCTAATTAAATAACAATTGTCTCATTGTTATTAATCACTCACAAAATCTCTGGGGCATGTGAATATGGCTTTAATAGCTTAGCAAAAGGTAGTGCTCAGTGATGAAAGATGAGTGAAAATTTATACAGCTTTAAACACTGGCATTCCTCAGGGTTGAGAAGTCTGCTCTTGTCTGTCCACAGTGGCTCTGATCCAAAGCTGAGTGAAATCCAGGGGAAGGTTGAGTCAATGAGCTTTGGGAAGGTTTCTCCTTGTCGGGAAGGTGTGCTTTCTCCCAGGGTCAGACACAGCTACCCTTCAAAGATGACATCAACAAAGGCAAACTCTCCACTGAGCTTTAGCATGGAGAAGTGAGAAGTCTGACAAATCAGGAATTGTAAAAATACTTACATGAACAAAAGGCTTGGCTCCTCCAAGGCCCTGTGAACTACAGTTTCTTCAGAAAGGCCTCTGACACTGTGTCCCATAAGATCCTCATAGAGTAGCTGTTGATATATGGGCTGGAGGAGCCCAGTGTGGTGGGTTGAAAAACTGGCTGAATGGCCAGGCCCAGAGGGTGGTGGTCAGCAGGGCAAAATCTAGTTGGAGACCAGTGACTAGCGGTGTACGCCAGCAGTCCATACTGGGTCCACTCTTGCTTAACATCTTCATTAATGATATCGATGCTGGGGCAGAGCATACCCTCAGCAAGTTTGCAGATGACACTGACTTGGATGGAGTGGCTGATACACCAGAGAGTCATGCTGCCATTCAGAGGGACCTTGCAGGCTGGAGAAATGGGCCAACAGGAACTTCATGAAGTTCCACAAGAAGTGCAAATTCCTGCACCTGGGGAGATACAAGCCCGTGCACCAATATATGCTGGGGGCCACCCAGCTGGAAAGCAGCTTGGTAGAAAAGTACCTGGGGTCCTGGTGGATACCAGGTTGAACTTCAGTAAACAGTGTTCTCTTGCAGCAAATGTAGCTAAGGGTATCCTCAGCTGCATTAGGCAAAGTAATGCCAGCAGATCAAGGGAGTGGATCCTTCCCCTCTACTCAGCACTGGTGAGGGCCCCCCTGGAGTGCTGTGTCCAGTTTTGGGCTCCTTAGTGTGAGACAGACGTGGACAAACTTGAGACAGTCCAAAGAAGGGCCACAAAGATGATTAAGGGTCTAGATCATCTCTCATACAAGGAGGGGCTGAGAATGCTGGGACTCCACAACCTAGACAAGGCTCGGGGGGGAGGGGGGGGGGTTGTCAATACCTATAAATATCTGCAGGGAGGGGGCAAAGAGGACAGAGCCAGGCTCTTTTCAGTGGTGCCCAGTGACAGGACCAGAGGCAGAAGGCACAAACTGAAACACAGGAGGTTCCCTCTGAACATCAGGAAACACTTTTTTACTGTGAAGGTGACAGAGCGCTAGCACAGGTTTCCCAGGGAGGTTGTGGAGTGTCTCTCCCAACTCTCCTCCTTTGGAAATATTCCAAAGCCATCTGGGCATGGTCTTGGGCAACCAGCTCTAGGTGGCCCTGCTTGAGCAGGGGGGGGTTGGACCAGATGACCTCCAGAGGTCCCTGCCAACCTCAACCATTCTGTGAGTCTGTGATTCTACATCAATTCAGTACTGACATGTTGCCAGGAAAAGGACAGGGTCCAGTCATACCATTTCTGTGACCAGCCCTATCGAGGAGCTTTACAGAAGAGTGAAACATGGCAGAAATTATACCTTAATGATATGAAAATTCATTTTCATGTCAGTTTTGGTTCTTCCAGTTGGAGTCTCCAGGGATTGCCTAAAGAGCGTTTTTGCTGCCTTGACGAACATTTTCAGCCTGACAAATCATAATGGGTTTGACTGGGTATAATAATAAATATGAGTCCTCTGAGATACTGATTAGCTCATATGCCACCATCATTTCTGTACTTCTGCCAAACATGCACAGAGGCTTTGCAGGACTGAAAACCCCAGAATATGGAAAAACTTTTTTTTTTTTTTTTTGAGGGCAGCTTTTTTCATAAAGCCTTGTTTTTTCATTCCTTCTCTTATTTTGTAGTTTTTCTCATTAATTTTCATTATTCTTCTGGGAAAGCCAAGCAGTAAGTCTTAAACAACTGTGACAAGAAGGTTGCCATTCAGGACACGTACCATTAATCCTTTCTCAGCTCCTTTCACAAGACACCTGTGATACCTTCTCATTCTTTCCCCATGAACATGCTCGGGCAGTAGCTCCCAGCCCTTTCCAAGACCTTTGAGTGGAGATGGCTGTGACCTACCCCCAGTGCCAGTGATGGCTCAGGCACAACCTATCACACCATAGAGAGGTTAGCACTCTGTCCAAGCACTTGCATTCCTGCAGGAAAAACACAGAATGATTTCTTATAAACACAAAAGTGTCCTTTAGCATGGAGACCAGAGCTACAACTCATTGTAAATTCTTTACAATAATAATAAAACAATCTTTTAAAAGGGAAGCCTTTTATAAAATATTTTTCTTCTGATATTGTATTTTTATTCAAACCTAAAAAACCTAGAGAGTCAAATTAAGTTTAATCATTGTTTTCTCCCCTTATGTTCTTGTTTTCGTGTCCTTCTTCCTGAGTTCTCAGAAAACTTAATGATAAAAATATAAGAAGCAATATAGTTTTATTTTTTTAAAATCATGTCTTCAGGCTTTAAGATATTTCTGTGAGATTTAAAAGCAACAGTTGCACAAAGGTGTAATTCACCCAGCTCTTCACAGCAGAACTGATCCTGCCTTGGATGAGGAGAGGTGCTGCAGAGCGAGATCTCACCACAGCATTGCAGCACCATGGCCATGGTAACATTCCCAATTTATACAGTCACTGTATCAGCATTCCTATTTCTTCCACTGGCCTAACTTTCAGTATCAACTTTAATTGGTACTGATCCAATCTATCCTGCTCTTTGATATGGCAGAAATGCTTCCATTGTGCTGTTAGGCACAATGGTGAAATGTATTTTGGAAGAGGGTTGCTGCGTCCCACCTCTCCCTGGGGGCAGCATTCCTTATGGTACCACCTTTCTCTTTGGCTTTATATTACTTTGAACACATATTTCTTCAGTGAAACAACAGTATGTACCAGCTGTAGTGCAAATAATCTTATTTTTTTGAAATATTAATGGCTCAATGATGTACTTTGGGTTGATAGTAACACCAAACTGTTGCAGTGCAGCAAAATATAGGATCATGCAATTTGTTTGGTTAGTCTTTCCTTTTTTAGAAGTGGCTTTTAGTTCACTAGAGGTGCATATAAGGAAGGAGATGAATCTTTGTGAGCTCACACAAATATGTCACAGAGTGAGAGTAGAGGAGGTGTGAACATTTCCTTGGTTGAGCTCTGCACTAGATGAGTTGCTGAAGTAATGGGAGATTCTTGATTTGGAATAATGGTTAATCGGCATGTGTTTAACACCAGGAAAAATCCTTCTTCTCTTCAGTATTTCAGGTTGCTTTTAAATTATATTTGTTCATTTTGATTACTTTACCTTAATTGTAAATAAAACTAGACTAAACTATTTGCATTCACTAGCCAACCATATAAATATCCTTTATAATTATCCTTTAAACTTTTAAAAGCCTTTCAATGCTTTTATTGCAGTTACATCGCTTGTATAAAATATATCTGTTTTTACACATTATTTTTACAATGCCCTGGAGGAAGACACATTTCTAGGTTAACATCTGGTTAATAGCTTGTCTTGTTACAAATATTTGCAAATAACATGTTGCATCCTGATTTTTACACTGAGGAATGAATGAGACGTCTAAAACTCTCACCAGTCTTCAAATTTGCAGTAAAATTCCACCGTGCTCTAGACCAACGTACAGATGTTTTTAAGGCATTTTTGTTTTAACGCTGGAAGAACACAAGAAAATTGTCATCAGAAGAGGTTTTACAAGGAAAATATTAAAAATGTGCATGAAGGTTAAATAATTCTTTTTTATCCCTTTAAAAAACATTATCAGATAAAATAGCTATCTGATGAAAGAGAGCAAATACTCTGTGGATATCTAAAACTTTTTGTTATACCTTTATAATAAGGTATGTAGAGATATAAAGAGAAAATATACTTACTGCGGGAGTAAGCAACTGTTTTGACTCTTTCACAGATATAACTTGCATTTTTCAAGAACCAGGAATAGTATTCAACACAGTACCTAAAGATGTAGTTAAATTTAGGACACTAGTAGCTTGTTACCTTTCATAAGCACAGCTGTATGGATATCATACTGCTAATATTGGATATGCAAATCAAAATCTCAATTCTGACCTCAATGATGTCATTAGATATTTGGAAAAAATAAGCTGAGATTTATTCACTTAGTTTGAATACTGGAAGCCAGACCAGGTATTGATCAGTGCACTGGGGACTCATTTGGGTCTCAGCCAGTAGCCAGCCACAGACTCTCAAAAATAAGCATTGGTGATTGAAAATTGTCATTTGAAAAAAGCCCGATGGACTATTTTAAGCAGAGAGAGAGAGAGAGAGAGAGAGAAACTAGTGCCAGGTTTTACCTCATGGCTTCCTTTCTTGAATATCTTTGACCAACACAGAGGCACAGCTGAAAAAACCTACACAGCTCCATCACACAGGGATTGATCTTTTGCACTATAAGAGTAACAGGAGGTGAGGTCACACGGGACTCTTTCAGGATTGCCTGTGGACACCCTAGGAAAAAATGCAATTCTGAACTAGTTCAAATACTTGTCCCATTAAATTTCTTGCAGTGCCTTATCTGGGCTGTGAGAAGCATGCAGATTAATAAACTCATGTAGGTATCCTAAAATCAAATCTGAGTGAGGCAGAGAACTGAAAAGGAAACAACACACAGCCTGGCAGTTGCTTGAGTGTAAGCACAAATATTCTGTTCAATTTATTATTATTTATCATTACTGGTTAGTTACTTAAAACCACATTGATTTCATTTATCATAAATGTAAGGAACAACTCTAAAGATGTAATTTATTCATTGTTACCTGTGTAGGTTTAGGTTCAGTTGCTACTGAAGCATCAGTTTTCCCAGTGCAAAACAGCAAGACAAAGAACAGCACTGTACACATTATATTTGATGTTTTCTATATGCAATGCTACTTTAATGAAAAATTCACTTCCAGTTTTGCATGCTTCCCTACACCCACGCTCGAGCTCTGAAATCTAGATTAAATATGACTGATGAAATAACAGATTCTCACTGCTCCCTCCGTTACTTTTTTTAGCCTCATTTTTAGCCTCAATTTAGCTTCATCATGATTTATGCAGAGATTATGGCTTTCTCTCTGTCCATCTCTCCATCTGCCAGTTTTCACCTTCTTGCTTCTAGTGACTTGAATAATCGGCTAATTTCAGCCCAAGTTTTAGGGACAGGTACAGATCCTCTGCACAAATACATTCCTGCTGTTTTCATGAAAACTGGTAAGTAACTGGAGGAGAAAAAGTCAATTTTTGCCTGCACTGAGATGAAGGTAGGAATAATTTCGCCATATTACTATTTGTTTCCCAGGAGCCAGCTGCTTAATCAGTGTTTTTTCCTTCAAGTGACTACCATTATATTATTTTAACTTAAGAAAAATGCAGGGAAATGGTGTACCTGGGGATAGACTCCCTTTTCCCCTCTCTTGAGCCAACTAAAAGGAAAATATCTAGTTTATTCATTGAATCTTCTGCAGTCAGCAGCAAGAGAAAAAACATTTGCACACCAAACATTTCATGCCGCCAGCAAATACCACTGTGCCAGACTGCAGAAAAAGCAATACTACAGAACAGGTGATGGCAGCTTATAACAAAATCCTGAATTCTATGTGTTTTTTCAGTGTCAAATACAATCTCCCTTTCTGTTATAGAAAAGAGAAAAGAAAGCAAGGAGGAAATGGGGAAATTGAGAAACGGTAAGGCAAGATTGAAGCTGTTCTTAGTTTTTCAGGGCTTTTCTTCATCATATTAAGTGAAAAACTTAACATTTGCCACAGTTTTGTCTTCTCCAAACCATTACCTATCACACATCATCTTGCACCCTAGCTAACAATTGTGTTATGATGGCTCAGAATCAAAGGACTTGCTAGAAAAAAAAAATTGCAGTATTTACAATATGCTGAAAGACTTCCGGGGCATGGCTAAAATAGTTGTGTAACCACTTCTCCTTTGCGTATTTGATAACTGTGCTCTGAAGCGGAAATGCTGTGTGTGGGCACACTTTGGGTTGCTTCAGTGAAGCCACCTGCCCTGCAAGACATCACATCCGACCGTGGGGAGCTGCACGCAAACGCATCATGTCGTCCCCTGCATACAGCAATCCTTCCAAAGGGATGTCTCCCCTACACCAGCACTCTGAAAAACAGGGGACATCCCTGCAAATGCCACGCTGGGGCTCTGAAAAGATAACCAGGGACCAGGCTGTGAGAGTGCATGATGTGGGTCTCCCCCCTCACATGCACCCATTGGGGTGGAAGAGCCCGAACGTGCAGAGCGAAGGTGGCTGCAGTGTGATTGTCAGCTGGTTTTTCCATTTGTGTAACTAGCAGCAGGTTTTGGCCATGTGTAGATAAACTGCCTTACTTGCAGAGTATAATCCCCTTAGACAGTGTAATTGCATTTCCAGGTTCACGTCTCACATGCTTTATAGCTCTGGGCCATCTTATGTTATATGATAGGAGAGGTTACGGAGGTTAAATTTGGACTAATGAAGTTCTGTTGAAATAAGCTTGAGCTGTCTAGTGCTGACAAGAAGTTTAATATAAAATGGCATTCATGGGCAGGAGGAAAATAAAGGCTCTGCCAACCTGAAAGAGATCGCTACAAAACTATTTCTCTTCTGCCAGTGTTTGCCCAACGTAGCAGGAGTCATGGAGGAGCAACGGGCAGATACTTGCAGCTCCCAAGTCCCATGGGTCCCTCTGTAAACTGGTTGTGTGTCAGAGGCTCTACACAAATACCAGGCATAATTAGTGAGCGATGCACAAGAGGGAGCCCCATTTCTCTTAATCTTAGCAGCTTTGCTTAAGTGTCATTAGGCTTTGTCCAATTAATAGCATTTGACACACCTTGATTTTTTTTCCACTCCATGGCAATTAAAAATGAATGATTTATTGCCTTAATAAACACACTTCATGTTAATAACTGAACATCAGAGTATGTGGCACTGAGGTTTTAATATAAATTGTCCATGAAAAGGGATGTTAGAGTTGCTGTGAATAATTGAAACGTTCTAAAGGCCACCCTCCAACGAATCTCAAAGTCTCCATCAAAGTGGGTACTTGCTATCCTGCCTAACAGGTGTTAAATGCTTTACTCAAGCCATGTGTTTTGGCAGCAGAAATTCAGCTTTATCTAAATGTAAATTGAATGACTGCAATTTCAATTTGGATTCATCTATGTGGGAAAGAGAAGTCAAATGAAATGCTGAAAGTTAAACAAATTTCTTTGGTTTTAATTTTTGACAATCACTTAATTTTAAATTAGTGCTGCATTTACATAATACTGTATTTAATGCTGAAATTCTCTTTCAATTAATGTTGTATTTAATTTTATTTGGATTGGATAGTATACTCACATCATATTGTTGAAATTAAACTTTTCAATGCTTCACAGTTAATTTTTATATCTCTTCTGTAATAAATTTCTACTGTGAAATGTGTTTTTGTATTCATTTCATTGGATTCAAATTTAAAAGAGTAATTAAAAGTAGGAATTTATTTCAGAACTTTCTCATCTAAGAATTTTCTTTTCTAAAAAAATAAGCCAGAAAATGCAGGAATCACAGCTCCCTGTGCAGAGCTTTGCTCTTCTCTATTTGAAATTGCCACTGTCACAAGCAGATAAGTGACCAGTTCTTGCAATCTATGTTAAAATCAACACGTGGAGTACATATGTTAATTCTATCATCATAGTATATTTTATGTTTTGAATGTGTGATTGTGTATGATTCACAAACAAATATGGAAGTACTCCCTTAGACATTTTGAGTGGTTTACATACATGAGATATTACGTAAATTAAACATGTATCTTGTTTTCGCATGGGAAAATTTGCATATTGATATACATTCAAACATACTCCTATTTTTGCTGCATGAGGTGCAGGTACTTACTGGTAGCTGAGTAAAGTTTCAGTGTCACAGCAGGCCTGTAGGGTGGCATAGGCAGTACTGAGGAAGGCAAATCTGAAGGAGGGAAAAGAATGTAACTTGCCTTGACATCTTAAAAAGGAAGGTTGATTGAAAGAATAACAGAAAAGAAAAAAAAAGCTGAAGTCACAGACCACTAATAAACACTTACATAGTCATTGATGTATAAATACATTCACAGTCACCTATTTCTGTATATATTATTTTCTGTTTCATAAATGTGCCAACTGACACACTTTGTTATTATCCCAGATCAACCTCACCTGGCTCTGTTTGCATCAGTTTGCTGGTTTCTTGAGGAGACACTGACTGCATCCAAAATGCGTACATGTCAGCTATGGGAACAGAAAGACACATGCTTCATGTCATGCAGGTTATTTGTTATTTATCTACCTACTGAGAAGAATCGCTATATATGAGACAGCTCAACACCCAGTCCCTCACCCAGTACTGCCAGTGGCATATAAAAATGTCAAGCTGAAAAAGGAAGGACAAAAGCTGTACTTTGCTAGATCTTGAAGAGTCCATGGGCTAGGGAAAGGTAGGATTTAAAGAGGGTATATTTAGTGGAGACCAAGAGAAGAAGCTCTATATTGCTTTTCCACAGGTCTGCTCACCTAATTTGGAGCAAAATGCCAGAGAAAACCTGGGTGGCAGAAGCATCCATGAGGAGCAAGACTTAGTTTTTCCCCAAAGGATAAGAAACTACAGGATGGCCCCTATAACTAATTTTAGCACTTCTACAATAAAGAAATCGACTCACTAGTGACCTGGAGTGGGTGTCCCTGAAGGGCCTCCCAACCTCCACCTCAGAGATGTGGTTTGAGCTTTTGGCCAAACCCCACTACTAGTGGGGTAAAGCAGGTGTCACTCCTCCTGGAGCACGAGTCTTATGAGGAGCGGCTGAGGGAACTGAGGTTGTTTAGCCTGGAGAAAAGGAGACTGAGGGGAGACCTTATGGCTCTCTGCAACTACCTGAAAGGAGGTTGTAGTGAGGTGGGTGCTGGTCTCTTCTATCAAGTAACTAGTGATAGGACGAGAGGAAATGGCCTCAAGTTGCGGCAGGGGAGGTTTAGACTGGATATTAGGAAAAATTTCTTTACTGAAAGGGTTGTCAGGCATTGGAACAGGCTGCCCAGGGAAGTGGTGGAGTCACCATCCCTGGAGGTATTCGAAAAGCATGTAGACAAGGCACTTCAGGACATGGTTTAGTGGGCATGGTTGATGGTTGGACTTGATGATCGTAAAGGTCCTTTCCAACCTAAATGATTCTATGATTCCTCCTCACTCTACTCACTGGGGCTGGGCTGCAGGGCTGGCGACGGGGCTGAGCTCCCCCCAGCAGTCAGAGGGGGTTCAGCCGTGCTTCGTGGTCTGGAAGCATCCACAGGCGGTGATGGAAACCCCGATCCTTTCGCTGCAACCGTCTTTGGCCATGGTAGGAACCTCATGGTGGGGATTTCCTCCCCTTTCTGGGCAAGAGGGATCCTGGTAGCTGCAGAAGCAGGAGAGTCAGGGGAGGGCACCGGGAACACACTTGGGATGCTGGTGCCCAACAGCAGCAGCAAGTGTAACACACTGGGGGACAGTAATATAAAAAATGCACCCAGAAAAATCCCATCTACTCCTTGAGTGTTGCCCCTCTCAGGTGAGCAGCCACCTCACCTCACCTTCATTTTAAATGCGGAAACACAGTGAGTGCCAATAATGTTTGAAATTTTAACTGAGAACATTTTAAAGTGGAAGTTTCCATGAACAGAAAAAGAAACTGAAATGTTCCTGCTAAGTATTTTTTTGTCTTCCCATAAATTATTTTTTATTTCCTAAACTGCTTCACTACAGAGGAAAGAGTTGAAAGCTCTTGTCTATGTGAAGGGGAGCAGGCAGGTACTGGAGGGCAGATACTGGAATTTGAGAATTGATTATCTTTTGTGGCAGGAATGACACTTCGGGCTAGAAGACATAATAAAGGTTGACATGCAGTTAAGCAAATTAAAAGAGCTTATAAAAAGTCAGCAGACTGACTAGCAAAACTGTAGAAATTTTTCTGTAGAGAGATGTAGCTGCAGTGACAAGGAGGTATGAAGTGAAGGGCTGAATTTCTCTTGGCTTCCACTACGTGCAAGCAAGTGTGAAGCCTTGCTTTTTGGCTTTCAAAATGAGGCAGACTAGCACTTTTCTATCTTGAAGCCCTGTGGCAAAGATAAATGCACTGAACTTTATTAAGTGCTCAGCTACTCATAATTGACCATCATATAAAGTCAAAGATAGAGAAAAATACAGAAAAAAATGACAATAAAAAAGTAGAGGAAACAGTTTAAATTATCTTTTTTTGTTGTTTAAAACAACAACCATTTTTTCTTTACTTCTCTGCCTCTTTAGAAATCTTCTTTTTCTAATAAAATGGCTTTTTACCATAGTTTTTCCATCTTCTGCTAGTTCAGACAAACTTTTATCTTACTTTGTAACTGTAGTTCAACATCACTGTGCTGTGCAGCAAACATACATGATCACTTGTCAAGATGTTAATCAAGGAGAATACAGATTTAGGTTTGATGATATTTGCTCACTTTTAAATGTCCACACATGTTCTGCTGATGGATCCACTGTTTTGTTTGGGTCTTCCTGTGATTTCATGAAACTTGAAAAAATTGAATCTAGGTCTTTGAGGTATGAGAAGATAGGGTTAGAATGCTCACCATCCATCACATATTGTGTAACAAAAAGGAAAGAAATCAGGTTCTGGTATAATAAAAACAGTTGTTTTCTTTTTTAATTATAGTTATTTCTGGCAAAGTGTCTTTGATTTTTTTCTTTTTTTTTTTTTTAACAGGAGAGAAACATCCTACAGCTTTCAGCACAGGTAAACTTGCCACTGGTTTCACTATCCGCCTGTTTTAATCAAACATTGAAAATGAGAAATAGTCATGGGCAGAGATGAGAGGTGAACATCTGAAGTGCAGCTCAACATGGGAAAGCAGTTTTAGGTGGAGGAGCCATGCAGCACACTGGCTGAATATTTTCAACCCCTTTCTGAAGGTAACTCATGTAAAGGTAGGAGGTAGTTTATGCTGAGAGCTAAAAAGTACCCATTTAGATTAAAAACATCAAGGAGCCTCCCCAGTCCAGTGCTAAATTCTGTAAAAGCTCTCATCCCAGGAAGCTTTGTTTGTTCCTCCACTAGAAGACCTTATAGCTAATAATTTAAAACTTTGTAAATTTTATTTATATTTATAATACAAATATTATATTACACTTCTAATAATAGAAAATATTATTCTATTTTAGTGATAATAAAATATATAATAGTGTGTACATATATAAAAGTGATAATAAAAATATACTTTTGGGTTTTTTGGTACATTATGAAGATGGAGTATTCAATGCAAGTGCTAGCTAAATGTGACTTTCATTGTTGTTGCTGTTTCCTTTTATTCCCCGGGACGTACTTACTCAGGTCAGAAGATTTGTTACTGGAAAATGTGTAATTAATAACAGGAGTCTTCTCCAGCTTTTCCCAGAAGATGGACAGATTTCTCCCTGCAAATAGAAATGCTTACAAATATTAAGAAAGGTTTGTTTCTAGTGTAAGTCATCACTGAGAATAAATAGGGCAATATTTTGGGGTGGAATGGTTTTAACTTTTACCTGTCTGCCCTGTCATCACACAGATGTAGATACAATCTGAATCATTGCTCTGACGCACTGAAAGGAAAAAAGTGTGAAACGGAGCATTGTTACCAGTTTTCATCATAAGATATTACCTTAAACAGTTGAACACATCAACACAAAACAGCATGTGGCTACTGTAGCTGGCCAAATATTTTCCTTCTGATCTGATTTTTGACAAAAACCTCAAACCAGCATCAAATCCAAATGCTAATATTTCCAGGGGAAATGGTTCTATCTAATTAAAATTCTAAATTACAAGTTTTTTTACACAGAAAACAAATTCTTCAGATAATATTGCCAATAATTATTCTTTGGGAATCATAATTCCCCAAAATGCCACTATTTAATAATAATTCACCAAACTTTCAAACAAAACATAGCTGCTCATAGAAAGATGTTTGTCTCTATATTATATATATACACATTCTATATGTATCTTGTTCCTCTAAGGAGACTTTGTTTACAACTGCAGTCCATGCTTTGCAAGAAGAATGCTGCTGAGTAAGAGCAATAGGCTTTTATACACATTTCTATGCTTGTTTCCATGCCAGGAGTAACTTGGACAAATAAAGCAAAGATAAATGTGAAAAGGAAATGCAAACCTGAGAGAATAGAAGTGGATTTGAAAATTTCTGTGAGGTAACTGGTAGAGTTTCCAATAATATCAACAAGTAAAGCTGTAAAATCTAGACAACAAAATAGAGAAAGTTTATGATTGAAAACACATATTCTATCATCTATGCTAAGTAAAAAAATCACTTTTATATGTGATCATATTTTGGATATATGCTTGTACATGACTGTTTAAAATATTTTAAAGTTCAGAATGTTTGTGCTGGATGGGAGTGAACTTAAGAAGCCACTGGAATACTCTGCAGGAATATTTTTCAAAGATGATATCTAAAATAGCACCAGTGTGCCTAAAAGTAAACCTAAATGTAATTTATCTGTTTAAGAGGACAATTTTAAGTAACACTCTACTTAGTCTGCTTAAATGTAAAGGAGATCCAAAGCCTGTAGGCTTTGCCTGCACTGACTGCCTATCTGCCATGTAGGACCCTTCAGGAGGCATCTGATTGTCTCCTCTGAGGTCTACTTCAGACATACAGACGATGTTGTTGTCAGCTCAAAAAAAGGCTAGTGGTGGTGTGGTGCTACAACTTTCTCATAACAGGTTGTAGCAGTAAAAGTTCAATGTTCTCACTTTGGGAGTGACAGACGTGAGCCCTGTGTTGGGCCCTGAATTTTACTACTTAGTTATTCAAAAAGCATGTAGACAAGGCACTTCATGACATGATTTAGTGGGCATGGTTGATGGTTAGACTCAATCTTAAAGGTCTTTTCCAACCTAAATGATTCTATGATACTTGGGAGGATGCTGTAATCACCAAGATATTCTGGATCTGGGGCACCAAGATTAAAGTTTCTACATTATCCCCCAAGGCAGACTGCGTCATTATGCAGTAAGGCTTGTGAGATGTGTGTGTCCAGAAAAAGCCATGAAAGCCATTGTGGCTCACATGTGTGGTCATCACATGCACCTTAGAGGGTACAGGTCCTGGTCCCTAGCTGCTGAGCTACTCCTGATATCATACATTAACCAGCCATAGAATCCAAGTGCTCAGGTCCACCCTGGAATGTTAAATACCTAAGATCAGGGGTGTGAATGAGGATTATAGGTGAAGGATTTGCCCAATAGCATTTTATACCCCATTAAACAGCTCTATGAAGATGTAAATCCTTGCTTTTCACTCCTATTGGGTTCACTGAAATTATTGGGGTCTGTTGATGCAGAGAAGCCCTTGTTTATCTCCTGTGGGTTATCTCAGGAGAGAAAAAGTGGCTAAGGTAATGTATCATATATTGCAGGGTTGTCTTTCCTGACAAGCTGCTCTTTGTGTTCTGAGGAGGAAAGGGAGGTCTTTCTGCCACGTAAAACACACTGGTCACTTGACTGATGGCTCCAACCCAGACTGCCTGGCTGGGTGCAGCCATCTGAGACTGAGTTCATCAAGTCTCCTCTGAGGTTCAGAGCAGCCACTCGTGAGTTACGGCTGTTGACCTCAGTATGGTGATGCCACTCATAAGGATGAAGTCTGCAGAATTCAGGCTACAGCTTTCAGCTCTAAAGGAAATAATTCATTTTAAGCACATGCAATTGCCAACCTCTCTTGTGTACCCACCTGTCAAGTCATTTGTCACATTGTTCAAACAGTAACAGTAATGCATAGGGAACTTGCCAGGGTCAACGTTTTTCATGTTAGAAGCTGTAGGGAGAGACAGAGAAAAAATCAGTATCTTGATATACAGGCGGTGTGAGACAACACGCTCCTGCGTGGAGAAAAGCGTCGAGGCACTCACTGTTATAAATGGTGACTGACACCTTGTGGAAGGCAAATGAGCTGTAAGATGTGATGCTCAGCAAAGAGAAGAGTTTTTTGGTACCTGCAGAAACACATGCCCATGCTATTAGCGGTTGGAACAAATTATGAGAACAGCATGTTTTGACTCTGCTCATTTAATTTCTAAAAGACTCACGAGGTGCTAATACTATACAGCTGCCTGAGACTCAATTCTTTCTTGTTTCCACTGAGGGAAGGGTCATTCGTATTACTTTTTCTTTTTTTAATTCAAACCTACACTGATTATCAAGTACTTTCTAAAGGCATCCCATAAGTAATTATTCGTGTCTGTATACAAACACACACCAATTTCTAAATTCTTTGGGGCAGACAGCTATCTGCATTATAAATGCGCAAGGGTAACGTGCTCCTAGAATCAATTATGGAGGCAGACAGCATGCATTTATGGCTTCTCCTGCTAACGCCGTTAGTCCTTTATCTCATTCACTGCCGAGCTGACAGCCTGCGTGTCCTGCCCGGCCTTGTCACATTACCTCTGAGTGCTGTGTTCAGCATACCATTCACCAGCTCTGTCAGGTTAACAGCAGCCAGATCCACAGAGTTCGCAGGCAGCTCTGAAAAAGAAGGGGTCTCTGAGCAGCTGGCTGCATGAAGGCACAAGGAAATGGCTGTTAATCCCCTGCTTATATATGGCAAAAATCTTCCAGAACATGAAAAACAAAACGAGCAGATTATATATCGGACTGCACTGAAAAACCTGTGGTGAGAAAATAAAGATGCCAGGAGTGCAGCGACGAGTCTGGAAAACAGCAAGCTAAAGCGGGCAGTGCAATGGGAGGCCAAACCAAAGCTCTGGCTCTATGGCACCTATTGCCCTGAGCATGCCCTTGAGATGGCTGCCGGGATGCCCAGCCAGTCCTGACGTTTTGGTGCCCCCTCGTGCTGGGCAATGGGTATTTACTGCCAAAAAACCCAGAAGATATCTCTTTCCAGATCACTCATGGAAGAGAAAGTACCTAGGAAATGTTCCCCCTTCCCCAGTGCTACATGGAACTGTGATGAAAATACAGATTTTTTTTTTTTTTTTCAGATACGTTGATGGCTATACTGCTGCAACAGAATAAATTGTCTGTAGCTGAATCACAGTTTTTATTTTAACGTGTTTTCTTTCTGTTGACGATGCTTATTTGTTTTTCCCAAGTCAAAATTTCCAAAGATGTTCTTTTGCTTCCCTCCCACAAAGCCATGCAGAAACAGAGCAGTATGATATCTGTGTATGCGCGAGGAGGAAGGGCTGTTTGTGCATGACAGAGAGAGAGAAAAAACAGAGCAGGACAGAAAAAGCAGCACAGAAAGCTGAGATGAGAACAAAATCGAATTTGGGGAGAAATGCAATTTTCCAATGACATCAGTATTATTTTTAACCAATTCGAAACCAAGCTGCACCCCAGGACTGGAAGCAGGGCTCATCCACAGCATAGAAGAGAGGAAAGGGAAAATGAAAGGAAATGAAAAGCTGGGAAGGAGAGAAAGGAAAAAGAGAAAACAACATTTTAGATTTCTGGAAGGACAGAGGTTAAACTGGCCAGGGAGCTGGGTAAGCCCTGGGTTGGGTGAGAAACTCTTGCAGCAGTGGTGGGCTGGACCTCACAGAGTCTGCAAGAGAAGGGCCATTCTGCTGACACTTCCATGCCCAGCACAATACCTCGCTCTCCCATTGACACCCACCCCCCCCCTTCAAGGTCTCCTGACATGCTAGTTGTTACCTGCGGTAGCCAGCACTGCCACTTGCTTCTCTTTCTTATTTTCTCTTCCTATGCATGAAGCTGTGAGGTGAAGAAAGAGACTGAGAAACAGTTTTTCCTGTTGAGATACCAAGCAACTCTCTGTCGAGCCCTCTGCCTGGGTTACTTTGCTGCTCTCATTCATTATAGCTCACAAACTGATGGACATCAGTACTGCAAAGCAGGCCACCGAGTATCCACAACAGCAGCTCATCAAGTGCCTAAGAATAAGGATGTGCTAAAGGACTTGCCACGTCCTTTAGCTGCCAGCTAAAGAAAGAAAACAAACTAAATATCTGAGCTTGCCCCCTTAACAAGAATTAAAAGAAAAATAGTAGTAGCAAACTGTTGCAGAGATCACACAACACTGACTGCAAGGTACGTAGTACAATGAGGTCAAATCTAAACAAATCTTCACAGGCTGTGTGCACATTTGTTTTTCAGAGCAGTCATTTGAGTACTGTTCTCAAGAACTGTGTTGCAGGAGGAACGAACTGGAGCTGCTCTTGAGAGATTGAACTCGCTTCCTGGGTTTCCCTCGGTGACCAACAAGGGCAAGGTACAGAGCCATGATCTAGACATTGCAGGACAAGCTGAATCGTAGGAGTTTGGCGCTTAGGTTCCCTGTCCCATTAGTGGAGAGCTGAATGCCTCCAAAGAGTAATCCAGAAGGCTCCCCAAATAAGGCAGTGCTTGCAAATACTAAACTCCCATGCCACTCTGAAGCTTCGGCTTCTCAGTCCTTCCAAGCTCCCCAGAGAGAAATCCTCTCTTGGGAGCTGGTGGTGAGGAGGGTTCACCTCAATGGTGGTGATGCCCTGCTCTGCGTTAAAACCTAATGGGCGGAGGTCTCACCAGGGAGTAGGAAACCTGGGTTCAGCTTCCTCTTCAGTAGGATGAAATCTGTAGGAGTGGAAGCAGCAGAAGGAAGGGAGATGTGACTGCATAGTCTGGCTGTTTGTAGCTAAATTGGTGAAACCTGGGTGCTTGTCCTTATTCATACAAAAATGTATGCCTTGTACAGAAGACAATCTCTGGGTACATTTCCCTTTCTCCTTCTCTCTTTAGACAATCCATGGTACAAGGCCTGTAAATTGTGACCCCTCATACAGTGCTAGTCAGCTGTATTAACAACTCTCACTTAGTATGAGCTAAATTTGGACTGACAATCTAGGGGGTAGCAGATCTTCAAACCCTTCTCTCTCTTTCTGTTTAAAACTTTCTGGCTCCAGATTCATGGCATGGGATCCAAGAATAGACCTTTGCCATCATCTGGTCTGCCCTGCTGCATGGCACCAGCTCCGAAGTGCCAGCGCATCAGCCTTGCCTACGCAGGGTGAAAGAACCAAGCCTGCCACAGGTGTGGGAATGGGGCTCTGGGAGCAACTGGGAAAGAGACACCTGGGTTATTCCCTGGGGAGCACCAAACTATAATCCTTACCTGTGTGGAAAACCAGAAAGAGACACAGAAATCCCAAGCTCATCTTCCCTGCCACATGCCAGCAGAACCACTGCATTATGGACTCTAACTTCCAGGAGGTTTGGCTGCTCTAGGAGAAAGAAATACTATTTTGGTGGTGTTAAAGTTCACAGTATTGTACGATTTTGCCCAACCCTTGTCCCAGAATGATGTAACCATGAGAGAAATATTACCTCTCTAGGATGTAGAGAAAAGATTGGCAGTGTAAATGGCAAAGAATCCAAAATCACACAATTGGTATTTTCTGTGTATGTGTGGGTGTCATCAGCTCAGTATGTAACTCTTGATTTTTGAGTCCTATGTAACTGTGTGGCTTTGGTGGGACTTGGTAAGGTCATCTACACAGTCCGCTCCTCTGGCAAGATGACCTGGGCCTAGAGCACGGTTTCATGTTAGCTGACTACACCCTTTCTGTTGAAAACTTATCTTCAATTTCAGACCAGGTATCAGTTGAGCTTCTTTTCTGCAGAAATGTTGCTTTCCCAGTCATCCCTAGTCTTGTATTTCTATAGTTAATTATTGTCAGCAAGCTGTGTCCTGTACTGCCTTGCCTAGTTGCTTGGGAGGGATTAATGGTACTCTGCCTTTCAGAGAATGAGCTGCTTTCCAGATTTCAAGGATTTAATTAGAGGTGCTCAGAAAAAAAAAAAGAAAGTCCTTGCTTCTTTACATGTTCCCCCCCTGTTTTTGTAATATCGGAACACACCAAATAGCTCTGTAGTTGTCAGAAAATGAGGGACCATATGATAATTACCAAAAAGTGTCCAAAATTTTTTTTCATATCCTCTTAGAGTAGCTAATCTTATGAGTGCGCAGCAAACCATTATCTTGAAGATAATACTGTTTGATTAACAAACTCTTATCGTCATGTTTAAAATCTTTCTTATATTTAATTCACTAGAGAATTAAAACAATCTGAAAGTAGCTGATTTGCACTTAGCAGTTCTGAAGAGACTCTTCCTTGGGATGATGAAACGATACCAAGCATTTCTGTGTTTGAAATGTCTGTTTGCTCATCTGATGAGTCAAAAGCATGTAAGTGCCAGCTCTGCTAATTCAAAAAAAATTGGGAAAGACAAAGAAAGATTTGGGAAGGTTTAGGTAGTTCATCCTATCTATTCAGTCCATCTGCCTAATCCTTTTTACTCGACCCCAAGCCTATATTCATCCACGGTTTCTGCACAGCAAGTGCAGAAGGGTGGGGCTGAGGCAGAGAGAAAGCCATGGCCAAATCTCACTCCCCAGACTTCATACTCGATCACCTGTCTGTGAGTTGGACTAATTATGCATGGACAGAATCCAGTGTCCTGTGGACTGGTCTGGCATCAAAAATCCTAAGCTTGGCTCTTCTTGCAACAATATTTGGGATGTGACCAAAAACTAGACTACAGACCATGAAAGTATTGCTGGCTTGAGCCTCACAGGGCCTGAAACCCCATCAGGGCTACCCCTGCTTCCACTATCTAGTACTATGAAGCTTACTGGGACTTGTAACAGCTTTTTCTGTGGACCTCTGGACTATGTAGTTAGGGGAGACTGTAGCATGGTAGCTCAAGCTTGCTAACATGCTGATGTAATGGAAGCAGTAATGATAAAGGTAGGTGTAAAACTGAGGTAGGTGTAAAACTAATCCACGCTTACAGATTCTGCTCAGTGTTATATATTTTTTTTTTCCCCTCTTTATTTTGACTGTATGAAATGGAGAGGGGTTAGTGGGAGATACTCCTCAGTGGTGCTGAATTTGAAGTACTGGTGCTTTGCAAAGGTGTGGGGAGGTGGCTGTTGGGGACTGCAGGCTCTGGGGTCAGCTGGGGTTTTGGGCGATCATGTCAAGGGGAGGTTTGTAGCTGCCTATGTTTTGGAGCAGGAGGGCTATAGTGGCTAGTGCACCTAGTCAATTAAATGTCCTGTTAAGGGGGACCTGTTGGTTTCTGTGTTTGACTGAGGTCAGCAGTGGGGTGATTTGCTTTTTTTTTAATGGAACTTCATGAATTTTTATTCCCATACTATAAGAAGTGACTGTCTCCTTAGCTCTGGAAGAGCTATGTTACGATGAGCCATGTTTCATGATGACAGTTCAGTGTTTATGGGCCACAGACCTTCCCCTGAGCACGTTCCTCATGACCCATTCCCTGCACACAGGGTGTGATCAGGCTGCACAGCCAGTGCTGTCCCGGTGTAAGCCAGCCCAAGGGAAATCAGCATGAAACATAGCCAAAAGCAGTGCTGCCACTGTACTGTCCCTGAGGCATAAGGCTGGTCTTGGCTGGAGGGTCTCTGCTGCCTAGATGGGCAAAAGAGCCCAAATACCTGCCCTTCATGAGGATTTTGGCTGTGTGGTGAGTGAGAGACTCACACCTAGGAGGGGGGAGGAGAAAACATCCTCTGCCCCACTTCCAGTCTTCTCCTACACATCAGTGGTCAGTGCTCATGCTAGAGTGGGGAGACTTGATTTCCAGCACATGCTTTGAGGAACATGGGCTCTCCTGGGTCACCAGAGAATCACGCTTGGACTAACATAAAAATCCTTGATAAGAGTATTTCACAGACTGATGTGCAAGCACAGTTGTTCTACAAAGGTTCACAGTTAGAAGGGTTGATAGACTGTGGATTATTTCCTATCAGGGATCTAACTTCATTACTGGTTTATTTAAACTGGCCCAGAGCTGTTCATGGTGGCAGGATGAGGAAAATCATCTGACAGAGGACTCGGTGCAGCAGGCTAGGGCAGGGGTAGGAACAGTCCTACCAAAGCACCTTAGGAGAGAGAGGATTTAAAAAAAAAAAAAAAAAAAAAAAAAAAAAAAAGAAGCAGCTGTAAAAGCAAAAGCAAAAACAAAATTGAAAGAGAGTGTGATACAAACTTGTGCTTGGAAGCATTCCATGCACATTGAGAGATGCTTTCTTGCTCACCTGAATTTGCAGCTCCTTGCTGTCCTCCTCGCTGAGCTGCTCCTCCGCGCTAACCAACACACAATTTTCTCCGCATAGGATGCTGATTTGCAGCAGGAATTCAGAGCAGGCGTTAGCGTGGCCATAACACCCACATTTAACTGAGGTGTGATTACACACTACAGACTCACAATCAAGCAAAATATCTAACATTTGGGACAACATGCAAACATAACCTGGAAGGACGGATCATAATAAGAAAATCCTGTTCTACTTGTAGCAAAGAAATATTAAATAATGTCGGTATAAAATTAATGGAAAATCCTGCATTCATGGGAGGGTTTCTTTTGCCTGAATGCCAGATTCAGCACTGTGGTGTCCTCTGGCCAGTACAAGATGCTTGAAAAGAAATTGCAGAGAAATGTCAATACTAAGAACACCACTCTAGAAAGGACTGCCCTTACTCCTCAATTGGTAGAGACTGATTTAAATTTGAAGCTTTAGGTTTTAGCGGCTTTCCAAAAACTCTACCCAGCATTAACTCTGTGAACATTTATGCTGTCCAATTAAAGTTCAAAGCCATCTGTGACAAACATTCCTAGAACTGCTGCCTGAAATACCTTCTCTCTCAGCAATGTGGATATTAGTAATATTAACTCTTACGATACACATCATGTTTCCGTTACTCTGGTTATCTGAGATCTGATTTTTATCTATCAGGGACAAGTCTTTATTACTTTGTAATTTTATCGCTTTGGTTTGCCAGCATAAGTGCCACTGCTGTGATGACTAAAATACATGTCCAGATTGCAAACATGAAACCCTCTCATTGTTTCTGTATTGTACTCCAGCTCAAAGTCACTAATAATTTCTATTTCAAAACATAGTGCGATTCACAGGCACTAAAGGCACAGGTGCACAACCATACCATAAAATGACTCTCTTTTCTTTCTAAACATTTATCTGATACAGGCTGCAGGTCAAGCTTTTAGTTACAAATTCTCCTTCACCTCTACTGGATATGATAATCCTTCTCTTGTGTTTATTTTAAGCTTAAAGATATTAGTAGAATTCATTTTACTTAGAACTGTTGATCCAGAGTTCCCTGAACTGCTGAATTGGAGATTTTAAACCAGTTCAGATTACCTTTCTACACTCATGAAGACCTCTTATTAAATACCTCTTTGTTATTCTAGATTAACAGCAATTTTAAACCAACATTGTTATTAGCTGTGCTTCATTTGAACTAATTTTAATGTGGCAGGCAACTATGAAGTTTGAATTGTTTTCTTTTTTCTTGTACAAAGAGAGTGCAGTCAGATATCGAGTAGTTTTGCTGTGTCTTCATGCTAAACAGAGCAGAACAGAAGTTAAGAGACAAAAGAAATAAAAAAAGGGAAGTCCTTGAGTATTAATTTCCTTACCTTCATTCAGTTCCAACATCTAAAAGTCATCTCTCATTTTAAGCACACTATGATACACCAGGTCTAAAGAAATATTGCATATTAATATGAAAATATGCCCATGTTACAATTACATGCTTCATTAAGCCTCTACAACTACTTTTTAAGTTCAGATTTATTTGTATGAGAATTTAATACAATGTAATAAATATACATTTAATGCAAATACATTTAATTTGCTACATTTCCACCAAGCATTAATAGCACAGTTGAAATGGTTTCCTCCGAGTACATGTGAAACCACTGAGATTTGGGATAGTTAATATCAGCTTACCTGATTTCTTTTGACAAAGATGATTATCTTCAGAGCCTATATATAACTGGAGGTTATTGTCAGGTCTTAATAATTACTTTGTGAAAGACTTTGAGTAGACAGGCTTGATAATCTTGCTTTAAAATCTTATGAAAATTGTTATCCTAATCCCAGAAGGACTAACTAGAGGTAACACAATCATAAGCACAAAAAGTGCCCATTGAATCCAGCATGGAAAGGCTCTGTGGCAGGTCAGGTGAGGATTGGAAGCTCCTTTTGGCAGTAATGACTGGAACTGCAGTGCAGAAAGGATTTTTTTCCCTTTTAAAGGGACATCTCATCTTACTGCAATTAGGCCAATGTCACTTTTGATGGCTAGGGGTAGGCCAGGGTAAGCCCCTTTGTTAAGGCTTTAACCATCCTCGCAGAAGTAATTTAAACAAGGGGCACTATTGAGCTGATGGAGAAGAAACCTGAAGTGTATCCTAAATGTAGAAAATCAAAAGGAACAAAATGACAGATAAAATAGAAAGTTGCCTGGCATTGTGGTTAAGTGGAGAGGAAGGAAGAGAGATCTGGTCACAACAATGCCGTAGGGCAATTTTGGTGATGGTGAGTGATGTTTAGTATTACCCAAGAGACAATCACTATTGAAAGTGGTGGGTGAAATTCTGCTCCCATTTACTCCCGTGGACTGTAGGTGATTCCTCTGAAATCAGTGAGTTTAAATGCAGCACTGTTAAAAGCAGATGATCATCCATTCAGTGGTTTTATCACAAGCCACCAAAAACCTCAACGTGTAAATTAATTCAAAACCTTGTAGCAATTAGAGAGAGGCAACCTCAAAGTATTCACAGTCAGTCCATGGAATAAAAAGTGCTTTAAAGATCTGCACAAAACCTCAACAGAGAAATATTCTAACCCCTGTTAGAAAGGGAGAGGATAAAGAGGAGGCAGCAGATGAGATGCACGGGACAGCTGCATACAAACTCTCTGTTGGGAATGGTCCCTAGCCTCTCCCCAGTTTCCAAACCTGGCCTTAGAAACATTGGAGCTTCTGGTCAGGAGTGCTCAGGGATTGTCCTTTCAGTGTCATGGTCCTACCAATACTATGGACATTTAGGTTGCAGGGCTCCCCACCACTACTTCATTTCTTATTGTAAATATTGCCTGGGTAACCAGGGTGTCATCAGGTTTGTTTCATTGTCACTTGTCTTTGATTAATTGTATTGTCCCTGTCTTGCACTTCCAACAGTTAAGGCAAAGAAAGCTGTGATGTTACCCAAAGAAGGAAGAAACTTATTGCAAGAGCTAAAACACTGCAACCTGCTGGCATGTCAGATATGAGAAAGTGATTTTTGCTGTTTTCAGGTTTCAGTCATATGTTTGGGGGGTCCTGGTTTCTCACAGAAAAGATGTTTATGGGATCATGTGGACTCGATGATCTTAAAGATCTTTTCCAACCTAAATGATTCTATGATTCTGTTATGCATGTGATAGGGCTGTGTCTCTCTCTGTCCTACAATCCTGTCTTCACCAAGAACTTCAGAAGCTGGGAGGCAACTGCAGCCACATTTAACAGAGTTATAGCAGGTAGATATTATGCTTATACATGTGCTTGCACATGCATGCACAATCTTACCTGTTTTCTTTCCTGCCTTTCATCAATAAACATTATCCAGTGGGATGTCATTGCATCTAAAATAATCTAATTCTTTATGGAAGTTACTGGTGTGATAAAAGGAAAATTTTCATGACTCGTGATTAAATGCTGCAACTTGAGGAATAGATCTTTGACAAGTCTTCCTGATTTAATTACCAGTTGCTCAATATCTCATCAAGAAGGCTGGGATGAAAGTCCTGTCTGTAACAGCTGACAAAACCAGGTATAGCCAGGAAAATGTGTGCACTGGGATCAGTTCCAACCGTTTGATGTTTGGCTATGAGGATAATTTGACTTTCAACAGGTTTTACCTCATGCTGCATTTTACCCTGGGACTCTGTAATTTTAACTTTCCTCAGCTGCAGAGCAATGCTCAGGTGACCGGAGAGGGGGCTATTGTTTAGCCCCAACTTTGACTCCTGGGGACAATGCTGTGTTCTCACTCAGAGCATCACTCTGAGCAAGTCACTTTCTCAGGAGTATAGTCTTTACACGCCTCCTTTTTCCAGCATCTCTTTGTGTGACAGCACTGTGTCCATAACTAGCATCCCAAAACCTAGAACAAGAAGTCATTTTTAGCATCCTCTTAGTAACACAGTATAGGCACATAATTCATATAAATTACTGAGTAATTGCATTCATTTGCTGAGGGCTGCGCAGGGTAAGTCCCTGATAATGCAATTTAAATAAACACATTCAAGCCAAATGCCTGCAATTTATCTGTAAGAGAGAGGACAGCATGGCATGAAGTTCTGGGAAGAAGAGAGAAAACAAAGTCTCTGTGTTGGTGCTTTATCTCTCTTGTGGGCTGAGAACACAGTGTGGAAGCGCTGCACTTCTTCATTGTGGCTTTTTTCTTAGACTTTTTAAACACATGCTTCTACGTAGCAGTTGCAATGTATGTGAGTGATTGCAAGGGCTCCAGCAATATGTTCTTGTGACCTGAGCCGGAGTCAGCAACCAGCATCCCCTCCCACCTGCTGTGTCCCAGTCTGCCAGTGTCCTCAGGTACAGCTGCCTGCTGCCCTGGCTGGGGTACAAACTATCTCTGCCCTAAAAGATGAGCTGGGGCACATGGAACGCTGTAGTACCTAATACTGTAGTACATCTTGCAAACCTTTGTATTTTATATGCCTTGTAGGAAAACACATGTCCAGCTGTGTGTTCCTCTCATCAGATGCTAACACGCGATAGAGAATGAAGCACTGTTTTTAAAAAAAGAACAAACAAGGAAACTTAATCTAACCTTGCTCCAGAGGACTGAAGTTTTATCTTCAGTTACACTTTATTATACTACAGTAAATGCTTCCAGAAAAGCACCTTTGTGTAACTGTTTAATAAACTTTGTTTAGAAAAGTATCAACTGCGTAAATTACAGTTTTTTTCTGAAAAAGCCTGATTACTCTTCAACACTTCTTCTTTAGTCCTCTGTCACTAAAATTTTACAAGATATTTAGTTTATTTTATGGAGAAATGTACTAGCTCTGTAAAGTGTCTTTTCATCTGAATCTCATTTCAGATGTTAGCAATATTCTTCTAATTATATTTTATTTATTTTTTTGCACAAATTTCGTTAAGGACAATTCTCTATATGTAATAATGTTTCTCTGTTACTCTTCTTTTAGAATAATAAAACAAACTTCGTCTCTTAAAAGGAGAATTATATATAGAACCATAGAATCGTTTAACTTGGAAAAGATCTTTAAGATCCACTGCCAAGTCCACCACTAAACTATGTCCCTAAGCACCACATCTACACATCTTTTAAATACCTCCAGGGATGGTGACTCAACCACTTCCCTGGGCAGCCTGTTCCAATGCTTGACAACCCTTTCAGTAAAGAAATTTTTCCTAATATCCAGTCTAAACCTCCCCTGCCACAACTTGAGGCCGTTTCCTCTCATCCTACCACTTGTTAATTGGGAAAGGATACTGACACTCTGTCCTGGTTTCAGCTGGGTTAGAGTTAATTGTCTTCCTAGTAGCTGGTATAGTGCTATGTTTTTGAGTTAGGTATGAGAAGAATGTTGATAACACACTGATGTTTTCAGTTGTTGCTAAGTAATGTTTAGTCTAAAGTCAAGGCTTTTTGGCTTCTTCTTTCCAGCAAGAAAGCTGGAGGGGCACAAGAAGTTGGGAGGGGACACAGTCAGGGCAGCTGACCCAAAGTGGCTCAACGGAGTATTCCATACCATGTGACATTTAGGAACTGGGGGGGGATTGCCGCTCAGGGACTAACTGGGNAGTGAGTGGCTGCATGGTGCTTAGTTGCTGGCTGGGGTTAAAACATGACACACCCACCTCACTACAACCTCCTTTCAGGTAGTTGTAGAGAGCGATAAGGTCTCCCCTCAGCCTCCTTTTCTCCAGGCTAAACAACCCCCATTCCCTCAGACGCTCCTCATAAGACTTGTGCTCCAGGCCCCTCAACAGCTTCGCTGCCCTTCTCTGGACACGCTCCAGCGCCTCAATGTCTTTCCTGTAGTGAGGGGCCCAAAACTGAACACAGGACTCAAGGTGCGGCCTCACCAGGGCCGAGTACAGATCACTTCCCTGCTCCTGCTTGCCACACTGTTTCTGATACAGGCCAGGATGCCGTTGGCCTTCTTGGCCACCTGGGCACACTGCTGGCTCATATTCAGGCCACTGTCAACCAGCACCCCTAGGTCCTTTTCTGCCGGGCAGCTTTCCAGCAACTCTTCCCCAAGCCTGTAGCATTGCATGGGGTTGTTGTGACTTAAGTGCAGGACCCGGCACTTGGCCTTGTTGAATCTCAAATATGTATTTGTATATATAAAATTTTATTTAATCCCGTTCATAAAGCTTCTTTCCCGTTTCAGAAAATTTATTTAGAATTGCAAACAAATCCTGTTCTTTATAACATTTTTTTCTTTAATCTTTCTTATTAATAATTTTCTAAGATTGGTACGAACACGACAAAACCTCCTGAAAAGAATGAGCACTAAACTCTACAGCCATTCAGTTTGGCTGTTTCCAGTAAGAATGTTTTGTAAATTTATTTATCTAAAGTAGCAAACACTTTTCTTTAAACGTTTTGCAAATTCGAGCACTTTCTTAAGGAAGGGAAGAAAAGGAGACAGATAGGAATAAAAAAGGCATGGAAATTGTGAAAATACGTAGTGAGAATTAGGCATGAAATTATCACAGCTGATGTGGAAAAGGACTATGAGATGCTTTTGCCATATTCCTTGTCAGAAACTCACCTCAACTGGAAAATTAGAAAGACGATGCTTCTCAGAAACACTTTTTTTCCTTTCAGCAGAACTCTGTTTCTCTTGTTTAAATGGGCCAAGGTTTCTGCACCAGGGACACCCAGAATTTCTTCACCTGAAGATTGCCATTGCTTGCCCCATGGAAGGTGCATTAAGTGCTTAAGAACCAAGTAGCTGAGTGCTACTCCATTTCTCAATAATGTTGTTGGCATGTCATGACAAGAAAAATTAAAGCAGAGGCAGATGAGCTGCCTGTGTTGGTAGAGCAAAACATATGTACTGAGATATACTCATTGGACAGTCTTGAAGAGACAAAGCCATTGCAATCATCTCTCCACAGAGCTGTGCCTCCAAACATTCATCCATAGCATAAATACTTCTCCAGAAAAGCAGTGAGCACAATTGCTGTCATATAGCTCTGTTTTCCCGTCTATAAAGCAAAATGGGAACTGCAGGGAATATATTGAATCTCAAACCCAGTTTATCTCTGGTGCACTCCTGATGGTTTTGCTTTCTTCTCTTTGTGTTGTATACATCCCATGAGATTTTTACAGACCCGCGCAATACCTTGCACTGCTCCTTTGGGGCTTCCAAAGATGACAGTGAGTGATCAAGCACTCTGCATTTCTAAATCTAGAGACTCATAAAGCTTTGATTAGATACAGAAAAGTTGCAGCAGTCCAGAACTTACTTAGAAAATATTTAATGATTTATCCAGTGTTGTTAAATCTGATATAATGTGTCAGACACGTAACTGGTCCCATCAAACATGCCAAAACATTCATAGCACATCTTACATGTCCTTCTTTTTTCATGATCCCTGGTCTATACTCTGCTGACCATCTGCATACGACACAAGGAAGCAGGACAGGAGCTGTGGTGCTGTCCCAAGCCCACTGGGATACCAGCCATCAGGACCATATGCCTGAAAAAATTGTCTTAGAGGGCAATATCTTTTTAGACAGTCTAGCTCTCCTGCTGCTCTGTGCCATGGGACTTGGCCTTCCTGATTCCTTCCCTTCTCTCTGATCCAAGAAGATGCTCCATGTTAATCAAGAGACCATTTTATCTGTGCTAGTTTTCAAAACTCTGGAAAGTCTGGAAAATCAAAGCATCCTGAGAAGAAAGAGAAGGATACAGTGAGAAACTTCCACTCCTGACACTGTTGCTTGTGTCATACTGGATGCATCGATATTTACCCTTTCTAAACTGTTAAGTCAGTCTTACTCTGCTCAGGCAGGGGGCAATTATACACGACCTCAGCAGTCCTCTATAGACATATAGGAGAGGAAAATTCCCTGGTTAGAAGAAGGGCTTTGCCTGAGGAGACGTATTACATCTTGTTCCCATTTAGAAGCCATTTCTTAAAAGATCAGACCCAGTGCCTTACCCAAATCCAGTGATTTGGTGTGTTTATGTACTTGGGTGACAGCCAAGGGGAAATTTTAATGCAATATATTTCAGTTCAGGTGAACAAAAGCTGAGTGGTTCACCTATTGTGCCTGTGAAATGCTCATTTAAATGTCATTGCTGTGGCTGTCTGCTTTTCTTTGCAAAAGAATACTACTGCGCAGTTGCTATTCAGTTCAAAATGGGACATTCACTGCTAAGTAAGTAATGATAATGCATGGTAATATTGTCTATAATAGGATGTGAATACACTTGACGTATCTCTGTGTTTGCCTTGAAAGAAATGTAGGGAATAAAGAAAACTTTAGTCTTGTACAGAGTCTTTAGAGCTGTGTGGAAAACTGAACCAAGAAATTAAGAATTCCACACTCTGGTGCATTAGTTGAAAAAAATACTGTCGATCCTTGGAAAAAATGATAGAAGTTGTCTGTAGGAGCATGGCACTGATCCTATTTAAATTGATACATTAAAAAAAAAGCAACACCCCCCACCCCCCCAAAACAACAAATCAAAACCGCCAGAACTGGACATTGTAGTACTACAGGATTTTTTTAATTATTCCTCATTAACAGGGATATAGAGTGGGATAAGAAACTGGAATAACTGCTGAATAATTTTTTACCCACCACAAAAATTTAAGAAACCTTTTTCTAGGTTGCATTTCAAGTGTTAAGCAGAGCTGGTTCACTGGTGACATTGATGATGCTGAAGCCACAGGGAATGCCTTAAAAATATCTCACTGGGTCCAGTGATATTTTTGGGAAGAGGTGATGTTTCACATGCTCTCTGTGTGTCTCATTCAGGACAAATACCCTTCAGCCTTATCTCCAAACTGATAGGATGGGATTCATCTCATCTTGTTTAGCAATCTGAAAGATATGTTTTTGTCCAAGCTGGTCATCTTCAACTCCACAGTTAAGAAAGAAACCAGTTAGAGACAGGCATCATCTGAGCAGGCAGTCTGAGTCATTTGATAGAGGACTGACTGGACCATGCTCTGAAAAGTGCTGATTTTCCTCCACTCATTGCAAAAGGGGTCTAACAAGAACAGAAACTGGTATCTTCGTCTTGATACTGAACTGTTACACAACTGTTGTCACTGAGAGAAATCAAACCCACTCAGCCAGACAGGCTGTACAATGTCTGGTGTGTCCACACACACCAATCCTCCTGCAATAATCTGAGCCAAGCAAATTTAGTTGTGCATGCACACTCTGTGCCTTTTCCAAGGAAACACAGCAACTTCCAAACCAGCAGCTAGGAGAAAAACACCTACATACCATATATATA
>VYZV01013250.1:1431-23443 GCA_013401275.1 Pandion haliaetus | reverse complement strand
TATATATATATATATAAAAGTATTATTAAAATGTTATCCTCAGCTAAAACTACAAGCAGAACCATTTGTAGAAAAGATGTTTGAGACATATTTTCCTCAGTAACACCCTCCTATTTGTGTAAGAGGGCAAAAACATTTTAAATAGTTCATACTGTCCCACAGTGTTGCTGGGAGGTATATGAGCAGCCTTCTGGTGGTTTTGTGCATCAGGAAGATAACAGACAGCTGAAGATTTGAGGCAGAGACCACACAAAAATGCAGCAACAAAACCAGGACACTAAATCAAAAAAATTCACAAATAATGGGATCTACTGTGTGCTATATTATAACACGATGTGGTTTCCTTTCTAGCTACCACTGCAGAGCACAGCATTACAAGGGCTGCTATGGGGACAATTAACTCCATCTCAGCCAGACCCAATACACAGGACTAGCTGTGGAAGCCAGACAAAGCTTACTTGTAGCTACGAGTTCAGTCCTGCATAGATGAAGTCAAAAGGATCTTTGCCAATGTCTTTTCTGGGGGTACATTTGACACTGCATTCCTTGAATATGTGTGAAGATATCACAGTTTATATGAAAATAAATTCCTCCACATCATAATTGAAATTTCTATTTATTAATAACTGGTGCAGTTTTTAAAGACAGAACATAAAAAATCAGTTAAGAAGTATTGTTTGCATAATATATTGAAATAAACATATTAAAGTTGTTCAAATATTGGACAGTGCCAGAATATAAATTACACATACAGTTTAAAAATTACAATAAATAATATTATAAAGAGCACTAAAGGCCACTTGTATAAAAGTTGTGTTCCCTTGTCAGCCAGAATCTGAAAAGCATCTTTGTAGCATGGAGAAAAATTTGGTGAGCAAGGCACAAATACTAGTAATAATAAGATGCCATAACTAGAAAACAAAATGCAGTTGGCTATGTAACCTTCAGTCTCAGCATATTCTTGAGGATGGAAATAGGATCCCACTTCCAGTATGCTGCTTCACTTAACTTCAGAGGGAAGCTACTAAAAGCTGAATTGGGAAGGAACAAATCTTACAGCCTAAATAATCAGAAGCAATAGTGATACCCAGGATCTTTATTCCGACAGTGTCCAGCTAAAAAAACTTGAAATTGGCCTCTTTTTCCTCTGCACCTCTGAAAATGGTCTTCAAAAGTGAACATGCACATTCAGCTGGGCTCCTGAAAAAGGAGGATTTTTTACAACAAATTCATGAGGTGCTGTACAAAATTTAGGTTTGCAGCTCTTAGGCACCTAAAGCTTAGTGGTGGCAGCTGCAGGGCACAAGGAAACAAGATCCAGATCTTTTTCGCATGCTCTGCACTAAGCAGGACAAATTCAGTTTTGACATAAGCAGGTGTGACAGCCCTACAACAACTGGGCTCCCAGCGGCACTGAATTTGCTCTTTAATCTGCATTTTCTGATTGCTTTAGGCTGTGATCTTGCAAACTGATTGGACCACGGTGCTCACCTGAAGGCCACAAGTCAGCAGCCCCGCTATGCACAGGTTCAGGTGGGAATTAGTTTGCAGTGCTGCTGGGCCGCAATTTGAAACAGAAAAATTTAAAACTATTTCCACTCTGAACTGCAACGATGCAGCAAAGTTACAGACAAATCAGAACAAATATAGCCAAAGGCAGTTTAGGGACTTTTCAGTCAATCTCTCCACGTGCTGAATTCCCTTTTATTTTGATAGGAGCTAGATTGATTAATTCAGTGCAGGGAAAAGCCAAGGCAAAGACAAAAGCCATTACCTGACTAGATATTTTTTCTAAGGGACCAACTGCCTAAATGAAGCATAAACCACATTTTCTATATCGGCATACTTTAGCTAAACATTCACTTCTGCCTTACAGAAATAATCTCAGTTTGAATCTAAAGTGAAGAAGTTTGGTTGATAATAATGCTGCAAAGAGAGGCACACAATGTAAACACAGATTCACCTTTTCAAAAATTTGCAGATGTATGTCATTCATTAGTCACTGAAAAATCAACATAAAAATGTAGCCAAGAAAAATGGCTCCAGAGCAGTGCTGTCTTTCACAAGGAAATTCATAAAAAAAGGCAGATTAGGTCCCAGTCCTGGTCCCAGCGCATCAGTTTGAGAAGGTTTCTTACTGACCTCAAGGAGAGCAGAGGAAAGCCCCACACTTTCGGATTATGAAAAACATCTCAAGGCCTGAAATGAATCCTTGGTCACTTGTAGGAGTTAGGAGTCCGCACAGAGTGGATTCCAATGGTTAATTCTCTTTAATGTTAGCTATACGTAAACAAAGTGTCAGTGTCAGTCTAGATGCTAGAAAGGTCAGATCCAAACAAAATTGATAGCTATTAAACTGAAATGTCACACATGAATGGAGGAAGAGAGAAATCTAATCTATTCCTAATATGAAGAGTACTATTGACCCAGATGCCTCTCTCAAAAGAAATTGTGAATAATGACTCCTTGTATATGCTGAACCTATTCTGCAAATGAGGTCCTGACCTTTTAAATTTTGCCGTGGTCAATATTCACAGATACTTTTTTTTGTTTTGTCCAGTATCTATGGCAGGCATATAATCTGCAGTTCCAAGGCTGATGCACTGTCTGGTCTCAACCTGAACTGGAGTCTGATGAAGTTTGTGTGCACATCCCAGACCAGGGATGGTCTCCAGATCTCACCTTGTTGGTTACATCTTGACATGTATCTGTTGTCAGCACAGACAGCAGAACTGACGCACACCCTATTTTTAATCTAGATGATGTAGGAGGCAGAGAGCTGCTAAGCACATCATCATCCTTCTAAATCGAGCAGTGACTGGTTTCAGTGCAAAGAAGTGTGTTAGAAAAAATAAATATTAAAATAAGCTAATCAGACCTTCCTTGTCCCTCTTCTTGGGTGTCTTCCAGAGAATCCAGAGATGTCCACTGCAGAGGGTCTTGCTGAGCTTACCACCAGTGCCTTTTAAGAAGAGACAGACTTTATCTGGCTAGTTAGCGCATCATTAAACATTTCATGATGTGGCTACAAATACCCGACCTGGTGCTTTTAAGCTGCATTAAGTAAATTGATGCTTACAGCCCATAGAAAATGCTAATTTGAAGGCAGTTCAGCTGCTAAGTGTACACAGTGCAGGGCAGCCCAAATCGCACTTTCTCTGGGGCTGTGCTCTGTGTGCCAGGGAAGACTCATCCATGTCTCTGCTCTTGCTTGGATTTTCTTTTGGAATGAACATACCTTTATAATGAGGCAATTTAAGAATTTTCAGCCAGGTTTAATCCTGAGAAAAGATTCCCTTTATATGACCTGGTATGGGAGAGATTAGAAAACTGAACTGAAGAATTTGAGGGCAAGGACCTACATGGCATAGCCACTGTCAAAGACATTCACAAACAAATTTCTCAGATTGCATTTACATTTTGGCTGACTTGATTTTTGATTGCTCAGATCTAGAAAGCATTTTAAGAAAGGCCAAACTCAGATTAAATCAGTAGGAATGCCAGGCACTTGACATATAAGAAAAGTGAAGCAGGCTTGTCTGGCATACACTTACAGCAATTTCAGAAGAAGTCTAGCAATGTTAAAATCAGTTTTCATTCTTTTTCTTTCATTTGTTATTTAAGGGTTAAATCTTGCGAGTTGCCGCAGACATGTATTAGTATATCAGAAAGCCTGCATCGGGTGCAATACATGTATTTCCAAGAATCACTAATGGCCATAGAATTCTTCTCAATATGCCAAATTATAATGAATTACACTTTTGTCGGTTAGTTTTATTCTCTTCAAGTTTAGACATGAAACTGCACCAACACAGATTATCTTTCAGGTCAATGGCTATTTTGTCAGTTAAGTAATTACCAAAATTGTGCCCCATGTCATCATAGTTACTGGCTTCAGAACAGCTCCATGGACTCAGCCCAGCCTTCAAAGGCTGTAACTGGTCTGCATTTACTCAAGTAACCACAGCAATTTGTTCTCCCTGAAGATCTGTTCCAGAAGGCTGTATCATGATTTAGCAGAACAAGGAGATGAAGTCTCTTTAAATAGAGACTAAACAATGCAGATGAAGGCAATGCCTACATCTGGAAGAGAATAGAAACTCCCTGGATGGAATGACTGTTACGAGTTGTCAAAGATACTGAGGAATCAAACATGAAGTTTACTACAGTGGGCAAAACCCAGCAAGGTATCTTCCATTGAAGTGCACTCTATCCAGATCTGTGCAATACCGAGTAAGTACCGGGAAACCCAATAAAGCGTATCTCTTTCTTGTACTCTGATTGGATGTGCCAAGGATGCTCAGTTGTGCAGCTGCAGTATAATACAAGCAGTCACTACAGAAAGTCCACTTTCTAACATCTTACATGGGCCAAACCCTTGTGTCTGTCTCGGTCAGTGTTCTAGCCGTGGTTGTGAAGTCATTGTGTGGAGTGACAGGGGTCATTCTTAAGAGGAGGTGGGCAAGAGCCATGGTAGAGAGTCTGCACCTTGGATCAGGGGGGGTAGGGGTGAGAGCCTTCCCACTGACTGTGGATGTCTCTGATCATCTGACATCTAAGCAAGTCACCCTCTGTTCCCTATGAAGTTGGTAGAAATTTGGTCATTGTTGATAACTGAGTTAAAGATGAGATTAACCTCATCCTGAAGCTGTGTGCGCCTTGGTTCTTGTACCCTCTGCTCACTGACTGTGCTGATTAGTTTTCCACCAGCTGTAAAGCGTGAGTAGCCATTGAACTTGACATCAATGGATGCTATTTCACAGACGCCTGGATTGACACCAGATGAAGCCTGCATAGGATATTTGGACAGGCTAGTTTCACTAGCTGTATAGATACTACATTCCCACTGTGGTGGTGAGATCTTTGATTCATTTCTTCCCTGATCCCAGTGGCTTGGATTGTTTTCCTGCTCTCCCTCAACATAATTTCCAATTCCCATGAATTCCAATTCTCTTGGCTGAGGCCTAGAGAGCATACTTATCCCTCTGTTGCTCAGGGACAGGTGACAAAAATGGTATTTATTCATACATTGATCTTGAATATGGGACACATTCATGGATTTGGAGCACTCTATTTCCAAGAGAAACAGTAAACAGAGAGACACAGATCCTGGCAGCATCCCACATTGTGGAACTCCCAGGGAACAGAATAGCGATACTCTGCACATCTGAGGAGCTCAAAGCGCTTGGCAAATATTAGTGAATTGAGCCTTACAAGCTGTCTTTATGTACGGAAGTATAACTCCCAATTAACAGACTGGGAAACTGAGGCACAGTTATATTATGCCACTTACTTAGCAGCACATAAGTCAATAAAAGAGTGGAGTGTATAAACCTAGAGTTCTCTACACAGAAAAAAAGTATTTTTGGAACAGAAAGAAAATTTGGTCCTGTAAGTAGCAAATAAGCTTAGCAAAAGATTTTCTACAAAATAGCATTGTAGTCATGCTTCGAGCAACTTTATAGACGCTAGTGAAGATTTTCAAAGTAGCTTGAGGGATTTATATTTACATTTTACAGTAAATAAATACTTACGATCAGTCCCAGGAGGTGGCTTTGATAATTTTAAATTCTACTCTTAAATTTCATTTTGACGTTGTATTTCATGTGCCATTGCATAAGGGAACACATGAGAAACATTTAGTTCACAAAATCATTTCAGTAAGGTCATTTACTTTGACTCAGCTTTTTCCCTGCTTTGAATTTTAGATGTTCTTGGCTAGGTTGGTTAGAGATTGATTTACTTATATTGGAAAAAGGATTCAGCTGTTATGTTTGCACAAAGGGATATCGCTCCCGAAAATATTTTTGCTTTGCTGCTCTGTTCACAAAAAGTAGCACGGACCACCATATCTTGCCTGTTATCAATTCACCATTGTTGTATTGAAGAGTATCAGATAGATAGGTATCATAGAAGAAACCAGCTGTACCATTTATATAGGGTAAAGTCATGCAAACCATGCTCAAAACTAAGCTCCTTAGTTTTGGTAGCATGAAAAAAACTGCATTAGTAAATTGTATGAAATGGTGCAGAATGACTACCACTAATATCACATGCATCTTATGCAGCCATTGGTGTTTTGAACTAGTAAGCTTTGGGTGTAGAGTAAGTGAGATATACAAAGTATGCTTACATTACATGGAGAAGTCAACCAGTGACTGCCCCCACACGCACTTTTAAACTGGCTTATTTGAAGGGGTCCATATTGAATCTGAAATCCCATCTCCTGTAGAAGACAAAGGCATGGAGCCACTTGGTGTAAAAGGGTCAGTGTCTGTGTCCGTTTCGCCCTCTGCTAGGTAGCGTTTCTCTCTCATCCACGCCGATCCCCCATTGGGGCCAAACGGGAAGTCGTCTCTGTCTTGGGAGATACTGAAGCCACTTGGGGAGCGCTCGAGTTCCTCATGGTTGACGGAGAGAAGGGATAATGGAGTATCGCTGTCTCTTGTTAAGCTCCTTCTCTGCCTTGGAGACACCTTATCTGAGTAAGGGCTTTGTAGGTCTCCTTGAGAGTGGTAGCTAACTTGGGAGTCCATTAATGTAAATATAGGTAGAACTGTTGGCCTTTCTGCATATGAAGCTGAGGAAGGTGTGGCTTGCAGTTTGCCAGAGTTTTGCCCACCTATTGATAAAGGTTGTGAATGAGTTGTATGACCATGTGCTGAGAAACCATAAGGACTGACTTTGTTGACTGGAACCTGCTGGAGGTTGTAAGGAGTTTCATGAGCACACTGCTCAGTGTATTTGTATATTATTGTTTTTAATTCAGAATATTTGTTTTGTTCTCTCTTCTCCATTGCAGGAGAAGCAGTTTCTTTCAATGGACTTATCTCAGCGACTTGTATTTGAAGCTGTTCCATATGATGCATATGCATGTCAACAAGAAAATCCAGTTTCTTCCCCATGTCATTAACCTGAAAAATACCAACGTTATGATATTATTTCAAGTCAGTTATTCAACAAAAGACTTAATGCTTCCATACATGCACTGCCCCCAGCAATGTTACGCTGCCATGTTTATTCGTCATGAAGGTAATTATAGGATAACCATGATTTTCCTTTGGAAGCTGGACTGCAGTGGATGCCAGCTTATCCTCTAACTGCCTCATATTAAGAAGACCCATCCCTATGAACTGTGCCAAAAAAATTCTTAGTGTTGCTGGATATTCGGCAGTCCAGCATCCAACAGCAGTCTACAATGTTATGCCCAAAGTCTTGACACCATAAGGTAAATAGCTATTACCAAAATACAACAGGTGGAATTACCTTTGCACACAGACCTATTCTCTAACTCTTAATAGTCCCACAACATCAGGGTTAAATATCAGGACTAATTTCCTTTCTCTTTTGATGGTACTTTGTGCTTGAAGATTTACATTCCATTAAAGGAATTGATGTGAATTAATGCCACTTGCCTCCATCTTGCTTAGTTATGTATTGAAAAATGAGAATGTCTTGACTTGCTAAGCAATAGGTGTATTGGGTTTCTGTGCAAGGTTTTGGTAGTGGGGGCATTTGCAGGGGTGGCTTCTGATGAAAAGTTGCTAGAAACTTCCCCTTTGTCTGAAAGAGCCAATACCAGCCGGCTCTAAGGCAGACCTGCTGCTGGCCAAGGCCGAGCCAATCAGTGATAGTGGTAGCACCTCTGTGATAACATATTTAAGAAGGAAAAAAAAGTTGTGGGGCTCAGTAACAGCAGCCGAAGAGAGGAGTGAGAACATGTAAGAGAAACAACCCTGCAGACACCAAGGTCAGTGAAGAAGGAGGGGGAGGACGTGCTCCAGGCACCGGAGAAACAATTCCCCTGCAGCCCATGGGGAAGACCATGGTGAGGCAGGCTGTCCCCCTGTAGCCCATGGAGGTCCACGGTGGAGCAGATATCCAACTGCAGCCCATGGAGGCCCCCACGCTGGAGCAGGTGGGTGCCTGAAGGAGGCTGTGACCCCTTGGGAAGCCTGCACTGGAGCAGGCTTCCAGCAGGACCTGTGGATCTGTGGAGAGAGGAGCCCACAGAGCAGATTTTCTGGCAGGACTTGTGACCCCTCAGGGGACCCACACTGGAGCAGTTTGCTTCTGAAGGACTGGACGCCGTGGAAGGGACCCACGCTGGAGAAGTTTGTAGATGACTGTCTCCTGTGGGAGGGACCCCATGCTGGAGCAGGGGATGAGTGTGATGAGTCCTGCCCCTGAGGAGGGTGAAGCAGCAGAAACAATGTGTGATGAACTGACCATAACCCCCATTCCCTGTCCCCCTGCACTGCTTTGGGGTGTAGGAAGAGAATCCGGGAGTGAAGTTGCACCTGTGAAGAAGGGAGGGGTGGAGGGAAGGTGTTGTGAAATTTGATTTTACTTCTCATTACCCTACTCTGGTTGATTGGTAATAAATCAAGTTCATTTTTCCCCAAGTTGAGTCTGTTTTGCCTGTGACGGTAATTGGTTAAGTGGTCTTTCCCTGTCCTTATCTCGACCCGGGAGCCCTTTGTTATATTTTCTCTCCCCTGTCCAGCTGAAGGGGGGGAGTGGTAGAATGGCTTTGGTGGGCACCTGGCATCCAGCCAGGGTCAACCCATCACAATAGCTTAGGATGCACAAAGAGGGAACAAAAATACCTGGGGAAGAAATCCTTTTGAGCGCCAGGCCCTGCAAATGAAAGTGGTGCTCACGACAAAACACCAGACATGATGACATGGACCAAGGACATGGACCTGTTGGAGGGAGTCCAGAGGAGGGCCACAAAGATGATCAGGGGGCTGGAGCACCTCTCCTATGAAGACAGGCTGAGACAGTTGGGGTTGTTCAACCCGGAGAAGAGAAGTGTCTGAGGAGACCTTCTAGCAGCCTTCCAGTACCTAAAGAAGACTTACACAAAAGCTGGAGAGGGACTTTTTACAAGGGCACGTAGTGATAGGACAAGGGGTAATGGCTTTAAACTAGAAGATGGTAGATTTAGATTAGATGCAAGGAAGAAATTCCTCACTGTGGGGGTGGTGAGGCACTGGAACGGGTTTCCCAGAGAGGTTGTGGATGCCCCCTCCCTGGAAGTGTTCAATGCCAGGTTGGATGGGGCTTTGAGCAACCTGGTTTAGTGGAAGGTGTCCCTGTCCATGGCAGGGGGGTTGGAAGGTCCCTTCCAACCCAAACCATTCTGTGATTCTATGGGGTTTAAGGGAATGAAAAAGTCCCATCTAAACATCATGGTTAGGGTCTTGCTGCCATATATAAAGATATTCATTCAACAGGTTTCAAAATGCACACTTCCCAGTTAATTAAATTCTTTCATGGAAAAACTAACAACATAGTTTTGTGATCATTAGTACAAGATCTTTATGAGTCTTGATCACCAACAGTACAAATCTGCCCAAGTCAGCCAAAGACTCATACAGAATTTGTTGGCTTTATCATTTCTCTACAAGTGCCTCAGCCTCCATCATCGTCATGAAATTACATACCTGTCGTTCAACTTTCACAAATTTGCCCATCATACTTTGGTCTTCAGTATCGGCTGTAGATGCTTTGGCTACATATGGATCATTTCTATAAAGAATTAATAACTCTATTAGTGTTTAATTTTTCTTTGCATCACAGTAGGTAATTTATATCAGAAAACAGAATTTCCATCTTGGTGATATATTCACATAGCTCCTTGGAGCCACATTTAAGAAAAGATTGTATGTAGTTATTTATCATACAAAAAGAAGCAAAAGTCTATTCTATGTGATTCCAATGCATTTCTAAAAAAATGTGTTCCTGATTTTGAATTGAAAATTATTTCAGTTCAAAATTAAGATAGAGATTAAGGAAAAAACAAAAGCAAACAAAAAGTTCAAAATGAAAGTGAAATTAATCTCAGATTTAGTGGAATAATTTCAGGTTTGTGAAAAATATTGAGATTACCTAGATAATGGGTCTACAGATGGCCATGTGTTTTTAAATCTAATTGTTTAAAATTAGTGTCTTTGAAGACTGAATCTGAGTTTCAAGGTTGAGTGGGGTTTTTTTCTCATTAAACCAGTTTATTCATTAAACCGAATAGTAAGTGGCAGAGACTGGAAATGCTGAAAAGAGACAGTCTGGCCTGGAGATTTGAAGTAGATTCCAGAATAAATTTTCTCTTATGTAATTTCAGATGGATTAAATTCAGGAGGTATGAAGATGATCTCTGCTTAGCTGAAGAACTTTGATTTATAACTTAATGGGATCGAGGATGGCCATTATCAAGTTAAATCTTTATCAAAAGCTTTCTAAACCAACCTCAAAGGAACCTACATCTTTCCATAACCTATGTCAAAGTCTAGAAAAACAATTTCTAAGCGCTTGTGCTTTAACATGACTTAACAAATATACCCTAAAACTTTTGTTTTAGTAGGTCCAGTTCTCTTTCTGACAAAATTCAAAATATAGCTGTGAATATATCTTACTAAAGAAGAAACTATAAGTAAACCATGTCAGATTTTGCACATTGGGTTACTGATGATACAGGCTCATTGAAATTTTGCAATCTGCTTTGTTTCCCAAATGATCATTGCCTCTTCCAGAAATGTAGGTCTCTGTCTTCACATTTATGTGTTTTTAGATTTTTTTCACTGGGTGGGATAAACCAGATAGAGCCAAGTTAATTTATTTTCTGTAAGATTACTTTTGTTCTGAGCAACCATAACAGCTTTGGGGACAGATTGTTGATGGTATTGTGTGGTTCTTCATGGGTATTTATTGACAGATTGATAGTTGTAAATAACAGAAGAAATGTCATTTATTATTGAATTCTTGCTACCAGGAATGCAGCAATACAATAACATGCTGTAAATTTCACACCCAGAAACCTGGTATTGCAATTTATTTTCAGTAATTATCACCAATCATTGGTTTTAAAGCAGCATCATTAAAAGTCTGTGCTTGACATTTGGTGGGGGCTATAACAAAACTTTTTTCACTTCAGGAAGATAACTGGTTTGCCATCAAAACTATTGGTGATTTTTATTGAGGTTTTTAAGTGTGTTTACTAGTCGAATGTTAGAAATTCAACACATCAGCAATCAAATATCCATATGTCATATAACATACATTTCCAAACCTTGGAGAAGCTGAGCTAGACAATTGAAAAGCCATTAAATTTAGATTTCCATCATACATTGTTCTTAGGGAAGCTAGTGTCTTTCTGGCTCAACATTAACACATACATATCTTGTAGCAACATATCCTCTCAGTATTACTACTATATCAGCATACTGGCTGGATGAATCAAGGTCATGCGTATTGGTAGGAATGAACTTCTTATTTCTGTTTTGGTCTGTGCAAAATATTAGGCATAAAAATTTCACCTGGGAGACTGTTGTGAAGGGTAAGAAAAAGCTCCTCCCTTTTGGGATTTCTTATGCTTGGGAGTAGATGGAGGTCCAGGTGTAAAAATCATATCTACTCTGAAAAAAAGAAAAGTGCAACTGCATAAGTCCATCTCCAGATGTTAATACATGATAGAAAATGCTGTGCATCTCTGCAGCAAAACAGTAGCAAAGATTGAAAACGGAAGCACATTTTGATTTGGTAATATATTGAGGATAATGGTGTGTTTGTTCTGTTCTGGGTCCACAGTCAATACATTGAATTGTAATTTCCTGGTAATTTCATGGTAATTAAGTAATTATCTAGCTCACTGTTTCCAAACTTCAACATTTGAAACACATGACTTCATTTCCTTCAAAGGAACTGAATAGCGTGTTTGTCAAAAAACCTCCAGTAACAGCTGCTCCTATAAACGTCAGGAGACACCCATCAGGTTTCGTGCTGGGTAGTGAAATTCAGAATTTGGCAAGAGGTGGTAATTCCTGATACTCTTAATAAACCAATGACTTTCTAGCAGTTATTGTGCCTAATTATCAGTAATTTTTTTGTCTTTACCAATTATTCTTTTGTTTTGAAAAATATAACTATAAATGAATTTTCACAAGGAATCCTACTTGACTTTTTAATTGGAACAAAACCAAAAGGATTGTTTGGGAGGCTCCAGCACATTTAATTACATTCTTTTACTATAACACTAGTTTCTTTCATTTGGCATATCCAATTGCTCAGCTGCAAGCAAGCCTCTGTTCATTCAGCCCATACAGCAAACTGACCAGCTATCAGCACTAATCCACAGACCAGTTATCTGTATTATCAGACAATCCATGCAGGTACATTGCATGGCTTCATGGTGCCCCATGGAGTTTTGAAATTGGAACTTAAAAAGGTTCAAGGCAAACCTCATAAAGCTAGCTAGATATTTGCTAGGCACCCAAGCATTGCTGGGCCATTAGTCAGTCTCATCAAACTCCTATGGTATCTCACTATTCATAGACACAATGTATAGGACTCACCTCCCTGGTTTTGTCCAATTACTATCAGTGGAGACCTAGTCAACACAGTGAAGAAAATTTGGGGGAGAATAAGAGAGATTCAGCTGATCAAATGAAGGTACCTGGTTTAAGCAGGGATTGATTGTGCCATAAGGGCCAGTAATTATGTTGACTACCTCTCTGTTAACTATAAGAGGAAACTCACATGGCTTGCCAGGATTATGCTTTTTCTTCAAAGACCCCTAAAAACATCTTCCTTGTATACGTGCAAAATGACTGTTGAAATTTTGTGGTACTTCTGCTACTGTTGGTTCTTTATGCTGGGACATGGCATTGCTAAGCTGAATATCACAGGGCTGAGGCTGTGCTGTGATTCTTGCCCTGACTTACCTGGGATGTGTCTTCTCCTCAAAGCACTTCCATAACCACTGCGTGAGATGAGCCTAATTATGTCAGGCACCTTTACAGCTGCTAGGACACAAGCGAATATCTGAGAGGTGCTCTGCTGTCCAAAATCACACAACGCCTCAGTCTGGGGTAAAGGAAGGGTCTCCAGTATAAGGTGTGTAGACCCCTCCATAGATAGGTGCAGATTTTTAACATCATGAGCTCTCCTCAATTTCCTGAGTTCAAAAAGATATTACTGCATTGAAACCTAAGCTCATGTGATGCGGAGCTCATTTTAGAGAGTAACAATGATGTTTTGTGGTATACGATTAAAGAGAGCAGCTGTTCTAGAGCAATAATAGTGAGGCAGGAACCAGTCATGTTATACAGTTGAAAATGAGATAGCCCAGTACATTGAAAAGCACTTTGAAATAAGAAATTATGAAGTTCAACAGAAGGACCAGAGCAGCCTTACAAAGCCAAGGTAAGTCTAGATAAGGTCCAAATGTGCAGTAAGAGTTGCACTCGCTCAGCCCATTCTTGACAGAAATCAAGGGTAAGTCTGCATGGCATTTTGCTGTTCAGAGTGACTGGTGGGGCTCAGGGAATGTGGAGAGTGCTGTGCTGAGACTGAACTAATACAGCTACGCGCATATACACACACATGCACTCAAACCCAGACAATTGCTCAAGCTCTGACCTGCACCCAGGGCTCAGGATGCAAGCAGCACAGATTTTTGTAGACATGCCTCAAAAGCACATCGCGATGAACTGCTTTTGTGAGGAAACAACTGTGGGGGCACTGGAACCATCACAAAGGCCTGAAATTCCAGGTTTTTTCATACAGGTCAATTTACAGCTGAGTGAAGGGGTTGGAAAACCTTCTGTGCTGATGTATTTTTGTACTTGTATGAGATATTTCACAAGGCACAGGTCAGCAGAGAATCCAGCCCAAAGAAAAGCTCATGTAGAGCAACTATTGCTTTTATTTATCTTCTGTAAAAAGGGACAAGGGGAAAAACTTGACCCTAATCAAATAAGGCAATGGTCAAGAAAATTCACTGGATTTTTACTCCAATTTCCTTGTTCTAAATACAAGCTAGTGGTCTCTTCTGCTCCAGTTACCCTACTAGCTGCTCACTTGACTTTTTTCTTTGGGGAAAAGGCTTTCATACTGACCAGCTACAGTATGCAAAGACATAGCTTCTGGGTGGTGGTGTATGCAAATAGGCCAGCTATGCTTTTATTTTACCAGCACAGCTATACATTTTCCTCATTTACCAGAGGATTCTTACCTTGCCTGAAGATATTTTATTCTGGAAAGCATATCAAGATGCCCTGCTGAGTATTGCTCTATCACATCCTTTACATCATAAGGCCTCAAAGTCTCCTTGAATTTTTTTTTATAGAGACGAAACTGTAGTATTCTGCAAAACAAACAGAAAATTTATTAACTTATGTAAATTCCATAATGATAACTTGCAGTTTTATTGAATAATTGATAAATACTTTGGATGTTTGGAAATGGAGCATATGATTTCAAAACAAGGCAATAAAACATAAGCAGAGGCTCTCTAATATCATAACACATTTGTAAATATATAATAGTTGGCTTTTCATAATTAATAGACTAAACTGAATTATACACACAAAATGTCTTTTTTCAGCACTATCATAACTAGAAATGGTTTATAGCTACAAAATCATATGTGGAATTTGATTTTGAACAACACAAGTCACAGGAGATTTTGAAGCTGTGAAGCTGAAGCTGCTTTTTTATGCTTCAGCCTGTTATAAAGCTAATTTATAGTATATATAATGCTGAATCATTTTCAGCTTGGTTTTCATTTTGCACTTGGGAAAGTTTTGGATAGGAAATGTTAATTAGATAGAAATGCGGAAGTTAAGAACTCAGCAGCAGTGGAAAAAAGAAAAAAGTGTTAGAACTGCCTGAAGTGTCCTTGAAAAAACAGCAGTATAACATTATCATTGTTGTTGTTGTAATAATAATAATCATAAACATAATCATAATCATAATAATGATGTTGGTATTATTACTATTATTATAAAATATCCTAATAATTAATAACAGAATTAATAAGGACTGGCCAGAGCACTTAAAAACTGTTTGGCATTCTTTTTTTCATTCTTTTCTGTTTATAAATTAGTTTACACTGTTATATCTTGGTAAACAAATAGATAAGAAACATATGTAAAGAATGAAAAGCATTTTAATGAAAAGCATTTTATTTCTTTAATCTGTCTTAGCCTTGGGGTCCAAGGGTTTGCTTTCGCAGTAGAATGTCCATGCTCTTATTGGTCTGAATTGGGGAACTGCTGTCATCTGTTAGGATTCTGAGCTGGTTTTTATTCAAGGTTGGTGGGTTTTTTTTAACCTTTTTAAAATCTGTATAAATTTTAATTCAGCAAAGATAATTCTGTTATGACATTGTAAGGGTTTTTGATTCTCTAACTCAGTTGCTTACAAATCTTTCAAGATTTCAAAATTATACCTACACCCATTTTAGCCAAACTATATATGATAACAGCAAAACTATACTTAAGAAAGCATAAATGAAAAATAGGAATCACACTGTTAGCAATTTCAATTCAAAATCTCCTTGACCATGACCCTAAAAACCCATTAAGTGGTTTTGTCTGAAAGGATTACTTCCCATTAGCAATCAGGGTCTGGGTAGGCTACACACGAAAAAAAAAAAATCTTGGCTCATGATTGAGTTTAAGGGGAAATTGCATGAATCAATTAGATTTGGACAGGATGTGAGAAAGGACGTTTTGCAAAAGTAATAATAGCATGTCTCATGGAGATGGAAAACAGGACAGATGTATAGTCTGTGTTTGAAAGAAAGCAGGTATCAGGGAAAAAAAGGAAGAACTATGGAGGAAGTAGGGATGAAGAAACTTCCAGTGGGAGGGAAGCATTCATGAGCAAAGCCTGTGGGACATGGATTTCAGCAGGCTTGAGAAAACTTGGAATTTTTAATGACTGGTTCTCCTGCACCCAACTGCAAAAGAACCAGAAGAATATGTATTATGGTTATATACATATAAGTATACGGTTATATACGTATAACCATCTTCCTTGAAGCTTTTTTAAGAAGATAATTTCGGGGTGCTTCAGACTTTCAGTATTTCACCTGGAAGGTAGTAACTCCTTGGTCCAAAACTAACAACTTCTGGAATAAAAATCAATTGCAGTGAAAGCAGAGTATTTTCCTGTGGAGGCATTTTTCAAGGGAAGAGAGTAAAAAATACTGAGTGAAGGAGTAACAGAGCATCAGTGAATTAATTCTATGTGCTTGATGTGCTAAACACATTATCAAGCCCTACTAGGAGTTTTCTAACCCTAGGGAATATCTCCTGTGATATGAAAATAGAGTTGACACATGTCAAACTGAAGACTGCTGAAATGGAGACCTCAGCATCTATTAAAAGATGACAGCTGAAAAGTATATTGCACACTCATTCAATTGTGAATAAAGAAGAGTTGAGTCAGCTCAGAGTTTATTGTTAAGCAAAAATTCCAATTTTACATGAATACTACAGTCACTAAATTGAGCAAGATACTGTATTTATAGCATATTTTAAAGAGGAACTGTATACAATATTATTTTATAATAAATATATTGATGGAGTATCTTGCAAAAATGGCATGGTCAACGTTACTGAAAAACATTTTCCTTTCTGCATATTTTCAAAGAGGGCTTTAAATAGTGTATTGGATTTCTGTGGCAAGGATTTGGTAGTGGGGGTGGTTTGCAGGGGTGGCTTCTCATGAAAAGTTGCTAGAAGCTTCCCCTTTGTCTGACAGAGCCGATACCAGCCAGAGCCGGGGATGAGTGTGATGAGTCCTGCCCCCGAGGAGGGTGAAGCGGCAGAAACAACATGTGATGAACTGACCGTTGCCCCCATTCCCCGTCCCCCTGCACTGCTGGGAGGGGGCAGGTAGAGAATATGGGAGTGAAGTTGCGCCTGTGAAGAAGGGAGGGGTGGAGGGAAGGTGTTGTGAAATTTGATTTTACCTCTCATTACCCTACTCTGGTTGATTTGCAATAAATTAAGTTCATTTTTCCCCAAGTTGAGTCTGTTTTGCCCATGACAGTAATTGGTTAAGTGATCTCTCCCTGTTCTTATCTCGACCCGGGAGAAATTTGTTATATTTTCTCTCCCCTGTCCAGCTGAAGGGCAGAGTGATAGAGCAGCTGGTGGGCACCTGGCGTCCAGCCAGGGTCAACCCATCTAGCTCGTGTTTTTCAATGTATCTAGAATTATGTGATCTATTGCATTTTAAAAAAGCAATAACGGCAACAATGAAACAACATGTAGCAACGTGGTAATGTGATTTCCTGAAGCATAAGCATTCAAAGTCAAAGAAAAGCATTGGGGAACATCAGAGACATTTACCTGACAGCTCGGATGGCTGTCTTGAATGTGGGGATCATATCTTCCATAAGGAAGTCGCTACTGTCGCCTCTCTCTTCTGCCATGGGTTCCCCTGTTCCTGCATCTGCAAAGCATGTCAAAAAAAAGCTGTGTGAACATCTGACCATGCAATATTTAGAGGGAGGTCTAGCTGACTAAAGCATTACATGAAGTAAGTGTAATTTAGTAAAGGAATATCTCTTGCAGGTTCTTCTTTCTCTGGTCAGCTCTTCAAAGGAATTTCAAAATTCTGCTGGGATAGCTATAAGACACATTATTTGAGGGATCTCCTCTCAGATTCCAGCATTTCTGAAACATTGGGAACTTTTCTTCCTATCCAATGGATTGAGAAGTTCCCAGTTTTAGGAGCTTTTACAATGAAAAATGTTTGCCAAAATTATTTTACATAAGGCTAAAACAGGCATATAAGCTACAGGCCAAGTTCTCCTCCCACTTGCACTGCTTGGAGCTCCTGTACCTTCAGGGAAGAGAATGATCAAGTTCCCAGTGTGGACACCCAGACTACACCCATGGTAGTATGCCCAGCACGCACTGATGCTATCTGGTGTAATGAAGGAGAAACTGTTGTTTAGAGACCATTTAGACACTATAGGCAAGAGGAGGAAAACGTGTGCTCAGGGAAGCTGAGAGGAAAAATGCCCTATGATGTTGCACAGACACCCAATGGAAATCTGCTGAGGGCAGCAGTCTTAGGGAGCATGGGAGTGAAGCAGCTGTTGACTCTATAAAACAAGGTTTTAAGAGACTGCAATAAGGAGATATTTGAGATGCCTGGACACAGGCTAGTGCAGGGCTGGATGCAGTCTAGGAGGGAGCTACCTTAGCAGAGCATCCCTGCTGATAAACCCAGCCATGATGGCATGTGTTTTTTTGGCAATACAGATTCACTGCCCAGTGTGCCTCTTTTTCCAGGACAAACAGGTTGATTCCACCATTGGCTTTATCCCATATCAACTGCTGTTTTTATGGAGGGCCATCGTCTTATTTCAAGCATTGTGTTGCCTGGACTCAAGCATTCATTTCCTGGGGCTTCCCCAAATGTGCCATGTAAAACCAGGGACCAGCCACACTTGGCCCAGAAAGTCACAAACCTTCAACAGAAGATGCAGAGGAACAAAGTGAAATGGGGAGAATAGGGAATGGATAGAAAGAAATCAACACAGATGGGCTACCTTCTGAGCTTTGCCAAAAAGCGTACGCTTTCATTCGGAATGCAGTGCGAAAACGTTCCTTATTATTCAAGACAATATTCTTAGGCTCTTTTGAAGGACTTTCTTCAATGGCATCTACATTCAGAGGGGTAAATAGCTTTCCTTTAGTATTGGTACCACGAACCCGATCCAAGAGACCCAGCTTTTGGCTACAAAATAAGCAAAAGTAATCATTTTCCTCCTTTGTACACTTTTAATTGTTTTCATGATGCTTTAAGTATATAATGGGCTAAATAAATGTTTTGTACACAAGGACACTGCTGGGGCTACCATAATACATCAATGTCTTTGTAAGCAACAGTTAAGCTCCACAGATAATTAACTTCTTTTATGAGCATTTTTTTGTATCAATGTTGAAAATGTTACCAGAGGGTCTTGCTATCTTCTCCACGTAATGTATCACAGTGCTTCAACTCCCATAGCATGTCTGAAGCATTAGATTTATTATTAAGACAAACACCACTACTTAAGCAGTTATATTGTCTAATGATAAGGATGCTTGGCCTTCCCTCTTCAGTGCTTTCTTTAACGACTGGGTCTGTGGCAAGATATTAAATTAATAACTCATGTGCATAGCCAGAGGTAAAAGAAAGTCATATGTGCTGTGAACCAAACAAATTATCACCAAAACACTGGAAAGGCATTGCCAAGCAATTACTAGGTACATGGTAGGGCAGGCTATGCACTTCTCTCCACCATTCACTTTCAGTCATCTCTCACTATACTAGAAATTGAGGTGACCTATACGAATTGTGGTAAAGTGACATCTTTTGTTCCTCTGATGATTCCTTGCACTGTCCTCTTACAGATTTACTGACCAAAGACATATGTCCTTCAGTGACATTGCATCTACCTGCTCTTACTAGCATCAGTAACCCTTCTGACAGTCTGATGACTATAACAGTCTTAAAATCAATTAGTAATACAACTGAAAAGAGCAACACAAAAGGAATTTGCTCCTGAGTATATCAGCTTATATATGCTCTAAAAACTTTGTAGGTGATAGATGGTATAAATACTTGATTTGCTTGTTCACTTTGCTGCTTAATATTTGTTAATTGCACATTTGTTAAAAAAAAAATGTGGGGCTAAGCCATGGGAAGAAAGCCTGCCTTTTAACACATTCCTGGGCATTGCAGTGTGGGACAGCTCTGGGGAGAGGTGAGTTGTGCACACATGGTCAAGAGCCAGTTCTGTGTGGGACACTGGGTCAAGCAGGTTGAGTTGGGGTAAAGAATAAGCCACCACAGCTCACAGGCTTCTGGGAGCCACAGATGGGAGCAGACCTGAAGGACAATCAGCAGTGGTGACCAGAAGAAAAAGATTTCATAGGTACGCAGAGAGGTATCTTGTAGTATGCTCAGCTGAAGCCACTAAACTTGCTGGCAGGAGAGGCAAGCATGGGGAGGGTCCACTGTGCAAGGACACAGTGGACAAAGATGGAGACTTATGTGCAGACCTTGCAAGTGAAGGGTCTGACTCACAGAACTACTTATCTGCTGTTTAAGGACTTATCTTGGTCAGATGGAGTATTTTTATGTTCTACGATCTCTGGTGTCACTGGTGCACATCTTTGAAAGAAGGATCTATTTCTATCTCAGAGCTCTGTGTGTTGCAGTATCCCACCACAATGAAAGTTCTTAGGACACTCTTAAAATGATAAAGGCAAGATTTAAAGACACATAGGATGACATCGTAGCTTTCAAAAGAGTGCTGACTCTAGTAGGAATACTGCAATTTACAGCATAAAAAATTCCTACCTGACCTGAGCATTGAACATCACAGCTGTTGCAGGTTTTTGTGTTGTTTTTTGGTTGGTTGTTTTTTTAATATGAATTACTGGGTCCCTCATCTCTACTGTCTGTTTCTGATTAATACATCTTTTACCCAGGAGGTAATGAAATATGGGCTACCCTGTCACAAAATACAGAAGCACTAAACCTTTGTGTAGGATGTTTATTCAGGCCTTCTGAATTTTCTTGTTGACAACATGACAATTTCTGCAGCCTAGTATATTCAGACACTTGCCATGTCATTGCATGTATGAAGTGCGTATGTGTGTGCATGTATGGAAGTGACAACTAAGAAGGAGTTGTGTGGGTATGGAGACACACAACTAGTCCTGATATATCAGCATTGCCAGGACTCAAGTCAATGATGTGAGAAGATAAAAGCCTCTGAGTGAAGAATTAGAACAGTCTAAGTGAATGGTACTAATATTACTGAGGCTTTGCCCTAATGTCATTTCCTGAGGCATCCATGGCATGACAGGGAAGATATACAAAGTGCAGACAAATGTACAGAGCAAAAATCAGCAATTACTTTCTTCTTTGTAGAAAAATATGAGATGTTAGTTGTTGACATCTATGGCAAATTAGTCACCACAGAATGTGTAGGGCAGTCTCATGTTAGGTCTTAAGAACTTACTTAAAAAAATGGGTTCCATAGTACTTGCTTTTTGGTTGGAATCTTGATCTGACTGATCTACCAAGGTGCTCTAAAGGCTGAACTGATAGTGCGTGCAGAGTGACCTCTTTTTTGCATCATTTTCATGTCTCTGTTTCAGAGGCCAGGTTTGAGAGCAGTAGCACTTTATAAGACAGATGTCTTAACTCTGTGGCATTTCTGTGAAATGTGGATTCTTCAAGCACTTAGCTACCATATACAGGAAAAAATTATATACAGGAGAAGACGACAGCTAATAAGCAAGTTTTGGAAGGATATGAAAAATAAAGGTGAGGAAGTAAAATTCAACTGAATGGCTGGGGGGGGTGGGATGGGGAAAGTAAAAAAAATAAATTCTCATGTCTCATTAGTAATAAAATCAAAGTTTGAAAGAGGAATTAATTTCCAGAAGGATGGTCAAGAAGAGTCTGGAATCATGGCACATCACTGAAAAGGATTGTAGTGCAAAGAAATGCACCAAAAATCTAGCTGAGTGATAACAAAAAGTCAGCTAGGCATTATAAACTGACGGGCATGAAGATGTTAGACAGAGTGAGCTTGAGACGTCTTCAATGTGAGGAAAAAAAGACAGAGCAAGTAAGCATGATGGCATGGTGGTAATCTTTGTAGACTGAAGGAGACTGTGAGGTAAGCTACAAGAAGGAAGAAACTGAAGCAATTTTAGGATTAGTAGATCTATTCAGCGATAATAAAATGAAGAAATTTTGCCCTAGGTCTGAAAAAATTGTATGTACAACAGGCTTGTGGAGATCAGATTTTCCTCATGGGGGGATTAACAGGTGACCAATGACAGATGAATCTCAGATGAAAGGGGAGATTGTAGTCCACCTATTCTTCAGGATTTCAAGATTTATTGTCTGGTTCAAGAGCTTCTGGAGAGACCTTCCAGGATGAGAAGGAAGCTCCTAGAAGGATGAAATCTAGCAGTGAAACTCAGATGATTTCAGGTGATGAGGTGATTTCCTCAAAGGCAAGAAGTGGTCACATACTACACATTGGCTTTGAGCAATGTATTAAATGCCACAAGATTTGTTTTAGTAACACTACAGAGAAGTTCTAAAGAGAAGAATGTGTTTAAGACAGAGAACCTGAAAGATGAAGAAACAAAAAACTAGGTGAGTCAGAAGATTGCTATTGTTTATAAAAAGTGGT
>VYZV01013248.1:16754-42969 GCA_013401275.1 Pandion haliaetus | reverse complement strand
CCCCCCCGGCCCGACGGCTGGCTGTGTTGCAGGGAGGCTGCCCGGTGGACAAGACGCACAGGAACCAGTGCCGGGCCTGCCGGCTGAAGAAGTGCTTGGAAGTCAACATGAACAAAGATGGTACCTGCTCCCCCTCTCCCGGGGCCGGGGGCGGCGGGGCGGCAGGAGGGAGCCGGGCCTTGCTCTGAGGCGGGCAGCGGTGTGTCACTGCAGGGTCTCCCCAACCCGGACCCCTAATGACTCCCCCATCCCGTGGCAGCTTCGCCCACTTCTCCCCAGACACCCCCCGGGCCGGGGATGTGGGACTGGCCCCAGAAAATTGCAGGGAGGAGGGAAGGCCAGCTGAGCAGCGTGGGGTACTCGGTGTGGGACCCCACGGTGACCCCCTGGCCTCTCCTTGGTGCCCTGCAGCGGTGCAGCACGAGCGGGGTCCCCGGACGTCGACGATACGGAAGCAGGTGGCCCTCTACTTCCGCGGGCACAAGGAGGAGAGCGGCGGTGCCCCGCACTTCCCCGCCGCCGCCCTGCCGGCACCCGCCTTCTTCACCGCTGTCTCCCAGCTGGAGCCCCACGGCCTGGAGCTGGCCACCGTCGCCGGCACCCCGGAGAGGCAGGCTCTGGTGGGCCTGGCGCAGCCTACCCCAAAGGTCAGCCACTGCCCCGGCCCCTGGCCGGCCTGCAGACGCCGCTGCTGGGGTGCCTGCAACCCGCCAGCTCCTCCTTCCTGCCTCCAGGGTGGTAGATGTGGCAAAGAGCAAGGCTTGAGGCCTTGTGGGTTGTGGTGGGGACTCTTTTGTTACGCTCCTAAAAGATCCAAGGTGCAAGGGGTAAGAGACCCTCTGCAGACTGGATATGCAGAAGGACTGACTGATAACCTGCTCTGTACAAACCCTGTCTCAGCTACATCCTTACACCCTCATGGTTGCAGAGGTGCTCCTCCTGCCTGGAGCCCATCCACAAGTCAATTTTAAACCTTGTTTCAATGAGGATGAGCTGCAATCACCGAGTTTTCTTCGGCAAAATGCCCATCTCCATAGTGGTGTAGTCCAGAAAGTACTATCGGTACTGACCAAAGCCTGCAGCTTGTCCACACTGGCACAAACGTGTCTAAGCTGGCTCTGCGCTTTTTGGCTGTGGCATTTCCTAAGCAGCCCAGTGGAAGCACTGCTGTGGCCTCAACTGCACAAGAATTAGCTATGAGGTGATGTTTTTCATTAACCCATTTGCAGTGGCATTTTGCATATTTACAGGACCTAGAAAATCAAAGAAGAGACAACTTAAATAGTTCTCCATTTCCAGAGTTGGTAGCTTGGGAGAATCCACCATTAACGTGATCACAACATACAGTTTTATAATTTTGGAAGAGACTGAATCGGAAATAATTTAGTAAGAAAACATAGCATATGCTTGAAAATGTAACTCTATTCCAATCCTACACACCTTTTAGGTAGTTACGCTTAGCTCTATGCATCTGCTTACAGCCTGTTGCAGTCAGGGAACTAGATGAAGGTTAAGGCTGAACGAAGACTTACTGCTTTGCTGAGCAAGGCTGAAGGGCTCAATTGGCTTCTGAAGCACAGGTTACAAAGCACAAATTCTTAATCGAATTTGTATTCTTCTAACTCTGCTACCAGAGGCGTGCTATTGTGTAACAGGGTAAAGGATGACACTGCATTTTGGTAAATTTTTTCCCCTGATGTAATAATTTCATTCTCCCTTCAACCTCCTCCCAAGAACTGTTTCTGTAGTACAGTGCATCCACACGGATGAGCAGCTGAGAGCAGTCTGGAGTGAGCCCACTGAAAGCAATGCCCTCTGCTTGCAGAATAAGAGAGTGCACACTCTGTATTGGGCATGAGCATGATGCACTGAAAGGCAGCTGTAGGGGAGAGGAAGACGAGGCTGCCTTAGTGACATTGCATGACATTGCTTTATTTTCTTTTTGACATTAGTACCCGCATGAAGTCAATGGTACCCCTATGTATCTCTACGAAGTAGCCACCGAATCCGTCTGTGAGTCAGCAGCCAGACTTCTGTTCATGAGCATCAAGTGGGCCAAGAGTGTCCCAGCCTTCTCCACCTTGTCCTTACAAGACCAGGTAAGACACCTGTGGTGGGAGTGGTGTCGGCCTGGCCTGCCTGTTAAAGAAGGCTCAGAGCTCAGATTGGGTCCTGAACCTTTAAATCTGTAATGGACTTTAGCAGTTCTGAAGGTCAGGGCAGAGTTTTGATCTGTCCCTGAAAACCAGGCAGTGATTTAGAAACTGCTTTCTTCCAACTTTTATTTCATGAAGCAAGTGAAAATCAAGCCAGAAAACAATCTAATATAAAGCGAGTATTATGGGAGGACAAGTTCTAGAGGAAAAGTCACCAGGCTGCATGCAGACCAAGCTCAGTGTGCTACAACTGCTTCTCTACTTGTAGGACAACTTTCTCCTCCATAAAATGGGGAACAGCACCTTACTTTGTTATTTTGGGATGAGCAGTGCTTAGTTAAGCATATGGCCTCAGGATATGACTGAGGTGATTTCTGAAGACCGTTCCTCCTCTCTCCTCTCTCCACTCTCCTCTCTCCTCTCTCCTCTCTCCTCTCCTCTCACACAGCCAACATTTTTTCCTTATTCACATTGGCTTCAGTGAACTTACAATTACACCAATATGGTGGAAGCAGAATTTGGCCAGCCCCCAATATTTTTCACCATTAATTAAAATCTTCCCTAATTTGTCTTGTTTTCCTCTATGACAATTTGCCTTTGCCTCACATAAATCATAGGTGAACCATATGAGCTGAAGCAATTTCTTAATGACTTGATTCTTGATGAGGACTCGGTGTGCTTTGTATAATGCACTAATTTAAAAAAAAGTAATCAGATAATTATAAAGTGGAAGGGGGGAAATCTATGCAAAGCTCCAATCATAAAAGATGTCTAATACTTTGATATGATTGAGCTAATTTCCCAAAATGGTAACTAGAAACCTTCTGCCTTAGATGTTACATAGCAGTCATCAGAGGAACTAGTTCCTTACCATGGATGCATGTTGCAAGTGTTGCAGTTGACATGCGAATACATATTTTGAACTGAAAGAAAAGAGCTTCGTAGGAAACCAATAGTGTTTTCTACCTAAAGATAAATCATGATGGCCACAATGTGATACAAAGCTGAGGTACCTTGAAATGTTCCTTTTCTAGCACCAGACTCACATTTCGAAATCCTTGTCGTGAAATTAGACACAGGGGGCCGCTGCTCAGCTCTGGCTGCAGTACTGCTACGTAGCAAGCATGAGGGGAGCAATGAGATAGAGCCCGGGAGGTTATACATGCCATTAGGAAGACAGCAGTCTCAGTGTGGCAGGCTCCTCTCCAATGTTGTCTTCTGCTGCCACTACTTCTGTGGGGCACTGGGTCTGTCATGCCGAGCAACCAAAGAAACAGACCCAAGTATTGGGGACAAGCAGCAACTATCCTGCTTCAGCAGCAGCCTCAGTGCACAGGAAGAGGCTGGGTCCATCTCTAAAGCAGTGATGTCCACAGGAGGCTTCTTAGGCGAAGGCTTTATTTGACATCATACAGATACATTTTCCCACAGTCATCTCTGTTAGTGTGTGGAGGAGAGGGCAGCAGGATTTGGGAACAAGGGAGGTCTCCATTGCACATGACCAAGCATGCCTCAAATAGCAAGGCCTGCTTATCTACCATAGGTACCAGCGTGTTCCCATCATCTTTAAATAACCCACTGTCTCTTTCACTTTCGTATCAGGGACTAATGTTAGTGAATTACACATTAAAATCCCAGCCTTTCCTTAACATCACCTTGACTCGCTGTACCTCACTGCAAGTCAGCTTCCTCGAAACTCAGAGCTGCTCAGCTCTAAAGCTTTGACCTGGGCCTCTTTCTGCATGATTCCCCTGTCATATTCAGGAGAGCTGGAGAAGAAATAACTCTGATTTTCATCACCTTATGTCATGAATAATCAGACAGTTGATTTTTATAATAGTGCCATTGCATTATTTAATTTGACAATGGCCCAGCTGTAAATGTCTCTGTTTCTCTTCTTGTATCCCTGACATCTGCCCAATAAGAGTCCAAAACCTTTTCCTGGATTTTGCTTTTGTTTGTGCTCTTCCAAAAAGACAAGCACATTGTGATTCCAGGACTCTGTGACAGTTTCATCTCGAAGGCAAGGGAATAAGTAGAAACCAATTTCCTGACATAACCCAAGTCTGACGATTGCTGTGTGACAGCCCTCGGTAAAACAGAGGCTGTGTCCCTTCCCCAGCTCCATACAGCTAATCCCATCGTGGATTGGAAGCCACACAACAAAAATCCCATGCTTCAAGTTCTGCTGGCCTGCACACCTGGCCACCTTGTCCATAAGACAGGTTGGCCCAATGCAGGTTGTACTTATGGGATGGGGTTGATTAAGAAGCAAAAACCAGTCCTTCAGAAAGCCTAGTATTTCTTGTATCTATGAATAAAGAGGGCTGAGTATGGCTTCAGCATGAATTATTTTAATTGGTGGTTTTACAGACTTATGCATAGGCATGAAGAAAGCTTCAGCTATTGGAATAGTCTCTTATTTCTAAAGTCTTCTGACTTTAAAGACTTAGTGGGAAAGAACATATGAAATTGATATCTTCCAGGAACTGCCATTCATTACCATTGTATCTGCATGAATGAATGACAAAAAAAAGTTTTACAAAAGCAAATGAAAGGCTGGCGAATAATTTCCTATGTCATACAGAAACCTGCACATCCATCAGGCAGGATTATCAGGAGAAGGGGCTGGGTTTGCAGGCTGCAGCAGTTAGGAGACTTACGAGCAGGTTCAGCTGCTCTCAGAGCAGAGCTGAGGTGGGCACTGCACCCTAGACACTGCCCGCCCCCCATTTCATACAATAATCTGGGCAGCTTCCAGTACTGTAAAATCCAATGTAATTACTTCAAACAGTAATTGTATGCAAACAGAGACAGAAATACTTTCCTGTCGTGATTTCCTTAGTCAGGTTATGTAGAAGTTCTGCAAAGCACATAGCACAAAAAAGCACAAAATGGGCATAAACCTGCAGTGACAAGCTGAGAGCAGAGACTCCGAGAGCTCCCCCTCCCATTCTGATCGGAACAGGGTGGTTTAAAACTTGTAATACTGCTAAGAGCACATAGATAAAGGATTCACTTTTACTGCATGCTTTCTGTATAATCTATTACTTTCACATATCTGATTCCAAGGAAATCATCATTCATTTGGTACAACGTTTTTTTACTTTGTTCTTCCTTACAGACTCTTTATAGACTTAAAATACCCTCCTTCCTATTTTCCTAAGAAGCTCAACTGCTGATACTTTCAGGGACTGTAGCAATATTAATGCTTGTGGTTTGGTTTTTTTTTTTCTGCATGAGTTTTGGGCAATCTGTTTTCACTGCATGGAGCCACCAGATGATACCTCCTGAGTCCACTACAGCTCTTACCCCTCCAAATCTTCTCCCACCTTATTGACAGATATGAGGTCCCAGCAATGTGTATGCACCACAGCATGTCCTTTAGGCCATGAACTTCAGCTGAACTGGGGGCCATCCAAACCCCTCTTAAGGGGTGGTCTGGGTCAACAATCCATAGATGCCCTCAAGACTAAACACGCCTGTTCTGGCTTTGCCAGTCTGCATTACCAGAAGTCTTGTCTCCTCTTCAGATGCACCACTGCCTCTCCACGGAAATCAAAGGCATTGCCTCCAAACAGAGAAAAACACGTCCTCCATACAACCAGACAATGTACAAAAATTGCAGAGAACTAGCAATGCTGTCAGCCTAGGTGCTTGGATGCTCGGTTCTCTGAAGGAAACAGCTCTTAGTGCCTGGAATTTCTGAATGATTTTAAGCAAAAAGCAGGAAAACAGGTGACGCTGAGAAACTGTATGTGTGTCCAGATGCTGTGCTTGAAAGAGCTAAAGACTTCCTCTAGTAAGCAAGGGGTTAAAGATACGTATGCGCTCTAAAGCAGTGTTCCCTACAGAGTGATGTAATTTCAGGACGTTGTCCAGGCATTTCTTCACAAATCCTGCCTTCCCGAGGCAAAGGAGGGTAATCCCTAGAGAGCAATAGAAGAGCACTCATCCAACTTGTCCTAGGACAGCTATATGTGCCGAGGGAGAAGAGCAGAGAGCCTATGCTGTGCTGAGAAACGCAGGCGAGTGTTCATGTTGTAAGCAAGCTCTCTGGAGTGGGAGTTCTCACTCTCCTTTCTCCTTCTCCTCCCTTTTGGTCTGCAACAGGGTGCACAGTGAGCCAACCCTCAGTGTTTTTCTACAATGCACAGACTTATTTCTAGACACCTTCTCAAAAAGCTAAGAGAAGAGCTAACGAATGCTGTGGGGAAAATACCATGACAGGCATTTAAAGTAGTTTTTAAAATAACAGAAATTTACATATTTAAATTGTTTATAAATCTATAAATTATACACTATGTTATATTGTACATCTATTGTATGACAGCTGATGCTTTTGGAAGATGCTTGGAGAGAACTGTTTGTTCTAGGAATAGCACAATGGGCCATTCCAGTTGATGCTAACACTCTACTGGCTGTATCTGGTAAGAATTGCACAATTTAATGACTTTGTTACAAAAATTACCATAAAAATACATTACTGAAAAAAGAACAACATGTAAAGAATAACAAATTCCTACTGAACAATAGAGCATACCTGTCATTTATAAATCTATATTTAAATGCAAATAATGTTGTTTTGTTGTATTCATGACTGCTTGCATTGTCATTTAAATGCAAATTACTGTGTTTGTTATCATCCAAGAGAAGATTTTATATTAACTTTCATACAATACAGTCAGTTTACATGGAACCAGATAGACAAGTGTGACAATAGAGTGGATATTGATACAGAGGATTTTGTCAGAAATCAATATAAAATATAGCAAATGCCTTTAATATTATTCATTTCATCTGTTTCTGTTTTAGGCATGAATGGTGACAATACAGATTCTCAGAAGCTGAATAAAATTATTTCAGAAATACAGGCTTTACAGGAGGTTGTGGCTAGATTTAGACAACTTCGGCTAGATGCTACTGAATTTGCCTGTCTCAAATGCATTGTCACTTTCAAAGCTGGTAAGCAGAATCTCTTGCTCGCCTGGTCTGGTAACTATGAGGTTGCTACTTTAAGGCAAAAATGATGTTTTAAACCAGACATAGCTTTGTATCATCCAACAGGTTTCCCAGTATTGGAATTCCAATAGTCAATGTTGCACTGTGAAAGGCTGACAGTGGAGTGCTGGGGAGCTAATGGGAACATTTAATTTCCATTGATAGCACTAGCTGAACTGTTTTGACCCACCCAAGAGTCAAGCTGATCTAGTAACTGATCTGCTTTCCAGTGCCTACACACAGTGGTTCCGAACTGAGGAGTTTCCGAAACGCTGCCGCCATAGCAGCCCTTCAAGATGAAGCCCAGCTCACTCTGAACAGCTACATTCATACCAGGTGAGCGGTGTCTTCTCTCAATACTTCTTGCAGGTGTAGGTGTAGTGCTCTCACTGTAGTGAAGGTGACATTTCCACTGACTGAAATGGTGACAGGGCTGTTACAGCAAGTATATATTGGCTGTAAGCCTGCTGGGATTTGGCATTTCCTGATGAAATAGAATCATAGAAAATGTTGGAAAAGACCGTTAAAATCACCCAGTCCAACCATTAACCTAACACTGTCAAGTCCACTACTAAACCACGTCCCCAAGTGCCACATCGACACATCTTTTAAATACCTCCAGGGATGGGGACTTAACCACTTCCCTGGGCAGCCTGTTAGAATGCTTAACAACCCTTTTGGTGAAGAATTTTTTCCTAATATCCAAACTAAACCTCCCCTGCTGCAACTTGAGGCCATTTCCTCTCATCCTATCACCAGCCACCTGACAGAAGAGACCAGCACCCACCTCACTACAACCTCCTTTCAGGTAGTTGTAGAGAGCGATAAGGTCTCCCCTCAGCCTCCTTTTCTCCAGGCTAAACAACCCCAGTTCCCTCAGCTGCTCCTCAGAAGACTTGTGCTCCAGGCTCTTCACCAGCTTCATTGCCCTTCTCTGGACACGCTCCAGCACCTCAATTTATGCAGACAAATGGAAAAGTGCTAAAAGGAGAGATCTTCCCCTGGGAAGTGATACCTGCTGTGGGACACTGCAGTTCAGAAGGCTACATTTTCCTCTACATTTAATCCAGTTAAATACCACTACTAGTGGTGCTCAAAACATCACATCCCACAGCATATGAGTGCTTTTCTCTCTAATCCCTGTATCATTTCCCCCATTTTGCAGACACAGAAATCGGGACACAAGGAAGTTAAATGGCTCTTTCAAGACACTACCCTGAGTCTGTTCTCAGGTTGAAATGAAAAACCCAGAACTTGTAAAACCCATTTTGGAGCTGCAGCAGAGTGATGAGAATCACTGTTTGAGAAGAAAATATTGCCCTTGTCTCATTCAGGATAAGTCCCGTGGGATACAGAAATCTTAAAACCTGCTGTAAAAGCTGTAGCTGTCATCCCACAAAGTGTACAGGAGTGAGCCCAGGAATGCACAAAATGTACTTATTCAAAGTACAACCCCCCACTAGAACAGCTGGCTGTGAACAGATCAGTAGCCTCCTCCTACGGACCACTTCAGAGTGGTGGGACAGGGGAGAAGCCTGAAGAGCGCACCTAACATCTTCTGCAACAGCTGCTCTGGTTGGTTCTGGACTTCTGGGGAGAGCTGCAACAGGTCATGTAAAGTCCATGTCTAAGTCCTTTAGCTGCAGCAGAGGTCCATGAGACTAGCACAGTGGGAAATGGAACAGTGGAAGAGAAACTTTTATACCATTTTTTCCTTCTGAATCTTTGACCTACTCTCATAATAGTGCTGTCTAGCAGAAGTCCACTCACTATCAGAGATCAGATAGCAGCAGTCTCTGAAGTACTTCTGTTTAGTCTAAAGAGCATGGCCTGCCCTGTGGACAGGAACAAAACTGCAAATACCATCCAGTTATGACTAGCTCAGAGCAAAAAGAATAACCACTGCATAGTATCCTCTTCCTGTTCTTACGGAAGGCCTTTCCCATGAAGATTGCTCCCTGGAGACTCTGAGTGAGACAGGGCCTGTTGGGAGAAAAGCCAGGGAGGAACGGTTTTACATTGCCACGGTTTCCATTCCAGGCATGGCGACTTTTCCATTGCATTTCTGCATTGCTGGAAATATTTAGCTACTGGGCTAATCAGTATCTGTTGTAAAAGATACCCTTTTACAAGGAAAAAAGCGCCGTTCACTGACAGGACTGGCACATGGACTCCAATGGGATAGGGCTTTCAGCTTGCGTTTCATTCTTAGGCTTGAATTTACCTTCTTGCCAGTGCTACTGCACTATCAGCCCTTTGATCTCAGTGGAGTCACTCTCAACAGGACACAAGGGAGGGCAGACTGGAGAAGCAGAGTGTTTCTCCAAACGACCTACTCCTTCTTTTAGGGAGACCACTGTAAGCAGAGGTTTGAGAATCACTGCTGTAAAGTCAGCATAGACACAGCTAGAATACATATCCTATGTTGTATTAGCTTCTAAAGCTGGGAGAAAGAATGGAAAATATCTTATTACATGAACACCTTACCTTCACACAGCTTCATTAATACGAAAATTTCTTTCCAAATGTCAATTGGTATTCAACATATATGGCAACCAAAAGGGGGCAAAATTATTACCATAACAATCCAGCTAGGTTTAAATTGCACTTTGAATGACAGGGTATTTATTATAGGTCAAGCTCTTCCCTGAAGTGCATCAAGAACATAGTTGTTGTATGAGGGACAAGTCAGAGCAGATCCTGTCTCTGTATTGCTGCTGCTCTGAAGGAATAAACAAAGGAGCTAATCAAAACTCAGAGACATTGATCTATATTCTGCTAACCTCCATTAAGAGAGTTTTCCTTGGGGTCAACCTTCTTGCTCACGTGAGTACAAAACACAGGGTTTTAGCACAGGTAGCACCCATCTGTACAATTTGTTGAATATTGGGTCTTTTCTATAATCACTTTCTATGAAAAAATACTAAAAAACTTCAGTAACATTTTTTCTCTCTCTATCTCCCAGGTATCCCACACAACCCTGTCGTTTTGGAAAACTTTTATTGCTTTTACCAGCTTTACGTTCTATTAGTCCATCTACAATAGAAGAAGTGTTTTTCAAAAAGACCATTGGGAATGTACCAATTACAAGACTGCTTTCAGATATGTACAAATCCAGTGACATATAAATTACCTTAAAATAAACAATCAGGATGGACAGTTTGAGAAGAACCTTTATCTATGGAGAATAAGCCTCAACTAACAAAATCTACAGGAAGCATAAGCCTGGGAATGTTTAGCCTTTAAACCCATTGACAAAAAATACCCCAGTAGATATGATTCTGCTGTTCTGAACAGAGTGATTTAGATCATGGAGAGAATGCTTTGTTCTACAGAAAAAGTGAAAGTGGTTGGAATTTGGCTGCTATTCCTGTTACTACAGGATGGAGGCAATTCAGATGCCAGTCATAGTTAACAAAGACTCTGCTATTCTCTCATTTAACTGGCAGATCTGAGACAAAATGTGAAAGAAGGTACTTTAGTTTGTTCAGTATTTGGAACTGGGTAACCAAACTTGGCTTCTGTTGTAACGTGAGATGCGGTGGCCTTCAGAACTGTTTTAAAAGTAGCCTATGTTGGGAAAATGGTTTTAATATGATAGGCAACATTTAAGACCAGGTTACCAAAACATTGCTTCTGGTATAATACATCATGAAGTGGCCTTCAGAACTGATTAAAAAGTAGCTTATGACAGCAGCTGCATTCTTCCTGCAAAATGAACTGGTGATCTTTGATGCGGATGTCACCACAATTTGTTCAGTTAACATCTCAAAGACAGAAGAGCTTTATACATTTCCTCCCCACCTTCCCTCCTTTTCTTCCACCCACAGACACACATTCACACACACACACCTGAAAAGATACAAGTCAAAAAAAGGAAGACTAAAACAGCAAAACCAAATACAAAGGAGATGACTGCTTCAGTGACCTGCTGGCTGTCCCGTTGGCACAGTGCTGAAACCAAAGGCAACGGTGGCCAAACTCTTTGTCAATGAGATGTGCAGAGAAGTGAAGTGACTATTAAACAAAAAAATCAACAGAAGGAATTTTATTTCAAAGAAATAAAGGTTGTTGACCGATACAATGCTAACAATTTCCAAAAGTCTCCAATGCCTTTTTAGAAAACTCCAGGTTCTAATGTTGAAACCTTGTTCGCCTACACCCTCTCACACACAAAAACATTATAAGCTGCTTATTTGATGTATGAAAAATGTAGAAAAAACATTTAAAGATAGCTGCTGTACTTTTCAAAATTTGATTTGTTATTAGGAACTAGCACTGAGAAAAATCAGCACTTGGACTATCATAGAATGAGTAAAACTTTTCCTGTACAAAGTGGATTAACTGATTTGTGAAGTTAAAAAGTTGTACTCATTGTATTTACAAAGAATAAAAATATATTGAATTTAAATTACTTGTCACTGTTCTTTTAATGCTGGTCCTTCCATTTCTGGATTAGTTTCTTCCACTGTACCCTACTTACCAGGAAACAGAAATACTCTCTACTCAAATGGATTGCCTTGGATACTGTGGAGTCTCCATCATCAGTGGTTTTAAAGAACAGGTTAGACAAGCATTAAAGCAACAGCTTAGGTGATTCTGCCTTGGGGCAAAGGGACCTTGAGGTCCTGCATAGAGCTGTCTTCTATAATCCAAATATATACCTGCTGCAAGGTTTCCTTCTCAAGGAGCTGACACAGAGCTTTTTCTAGGACACAATACTGAACAGATCAGAGGTCTAACCTAGTATGAGTCTTCTGTTTCATGTTCTTACAATTTTTCATATTGGTGAATTGTGCAGCTAACAAAGGGCAATGAGTACAAAACCACTGCTTCAATTAAAAAGATTCTGAGGTTTTATTAAGGTGTCCAATTGTGTAATCACACCAAAGAAAGTGGTAAGCAACTCCCAATGCACAGAACAAGTTGGCAACAGGAGAAGGGAAATACAACATATTGTTCACATGGCAATAAGTGACTGAAGAGCCATGCACACTAAAATGACAGATGGAAATACACAGTGTTTATCAATGGTTCATTGGTTTTCAGTATCAAGGAATACAGATCACAAGTGAAATCCTAGCTCCCTTGAACCCAAGCACAAGAATCTCACATGTTTCAGAGGTCAAAGTTCTCACGCCAACTCTCTTCCATTTGCACAGTCTGCTAGGTCTCGCATTCTATCCTTTCCAAAGACAGCCAGCCCATAAAGTATACAAGACCAGTCTTTGATGAGTCAGGTGAGACTAAGCACTGACTACAGGACTTCAAAACATCTGCTATACAAACTAGGATGGAGCACCTGGGAATGCATTTACCACAGGGCATAGCACACTGTTAGAAAGAAACCAACAAACACTTTATGAAGTGTTCTTCCTGCATCTGTAATAACCTTCAACCATTTTCTACTCTCTACACTAAAAGCAACTGGACAGGGCAGAAAAAAATAATTGCGGTTCTCCACTCTGTGACAATTCAGTTTATGAGCTAAGGAAGTTGAACCCAGTGCTGTGCAGAACCCATGACAGAACACTCATTTCAATCAGATTCATGCTGCTGTCCCAGAGCAGCGATAAACACAAACTGCATCCATGTTGCAAGGCTACCACACTCTGCAGTGTGCTGTAGTCCCAGTCCCTAATCACCCAGGCTAGAGGATGCAGAGCATACCGGCTTTCTCCCAGTTGCAAAGCAGGCAAGGCAATGGGTGCACTCCCATCTCCTTACCTGCAGGACCTAGCCCAGCTGCAGAGCAGACTCACAAGCTGAGAAAAATGCCCAGATCCCTGTGGTCTATGCACAGCTTGTCTCAGACCATGTCTTCCTCCCAGTAATGCAGATTACACAGAAGCAGAGCTAGTTACGCTACACTAGAATTAGGGTCTCTAGTTCACCTGGAAAGACTGAAGGCCAGATGAAAGCCCAGAGCCCAGTGCAGATGTCCTGTCAACCTCAGAGGTTAACACTCCAAAACCCTCACTTTGGAAATAGCAATACTTTGACATCAAGCATGCAGCTTTTCCTTCTTCAGCTGAATTTCCCCTCTGCCCCCCCCCCCAGCAGATGATACAGATTGTGTCATCATCTTTTAGAGGTAAGACAGGGCATTTACTGTGATTTCTGAAAGAAGCTTCTCTCAGAAAAAGAACATTTGAGAAAAAAATGTACTATGTATCTAAACCTAAATAATAAAACTTGATACACATTTAGTCCTTCTTTCCCTATTTCCAAGGGTAACCCAACTTTTAAATGTGATTCAACACAGGGAATTTTAGAATTGATTTTACATTATCAAGAACTTATTAAAAGCTAGACTGTGTTGAAAAGCTAGACAGCTCTGGGCTGCAAGTGGGCTCTGTCAGTTTTGGTCCCTGGTTTCATTAATAGGGCTGTTGGAGAGATTCAGCCTAGCCTTTGTTAAGTATGGGGGGGGGAAGAGCAATTTTTTGAGCATCTAACTATTCAGTGTAGCTAGTCACTAGTACTACATACAATCCAGTCAGCCACCACTGTTGTGTCAGTTCAATCTTTTACATCCACATTTCCATAAATTAGGTTAATGGTCTTAGTTAAAGGAAACTAATAACTTTACCAGTAAGCTTGTAGGATGTTCTCTACAATGATACGAAGTACTATAAGAAGGAAAAAAGCAGCAGACCCAAGTCTAAGCCAACATGTACTATTACCAAATAGCACAAAATACTAGATCAGATTGCTACTGGAGTGTTCTTGAATCTGTTGTCAAGAGCATGTGGACAGGTAACTCCCATGTCGCATTTGGAAGCACTAAGGAAGCTTCTCCAACCATAGAAGCATCTAGTGAGAAAGACAACTTCAGCAGTGTTGCCTGTGAACTGCAGTTCAGGCATCAGCAACCTGCATTTCACCAGTGGTCATACAAGTACAATGCTAGAGCTTCCCCTTCCTTTAATGTTCACGGAAGTGGTCTACAATCACATATTATAGCAGACTTGTATGACTTCATGTCCCTAATTGTATTTGTAGAGCAGAGCTACTTTAATCTAGGACTGAAGTTGTAATATATTATAGGTTATATCAACATTCCTTTCTCTGTATGATGGTATAATTTTCACTTGCTAGTTGAAGCTAGATTGATGCTTCTCATGTCAAGTAGAAAGGCACTCTTTTTCCAAACTTATTGAAGCCACAGATCTGTTGTCTGCCTACCGTGAATAGGGTTCCAGCTTTGGCTCCACAACACAGGAATAGTCTTCAATACCTTTGTATGTCCTTTAACACTTAAGCAGTGAGTGCCAGCATCTAAGGGTATTTAGCACTGGCTGTTAGTAACATAAGACTACATCACAGAAGAGCATCACAGCAAGGCTGAAACACCAGTTCACTTATAGTCACATCCCTGCTTCTCAGAAAGCACAAGATACCCCACACTGAAGGTCAAGAGTGACAAAACATTTGAAGTGCATTTTCACTTTTATTTCAAAACTTTACTTTAGTATATAAATTTGATTTTTTTTCCTCTTACAGAATATAAAGATAATTCCCTCATTACTTCAGTATAAAGTGTTTTACAAGCTTGAAGACAATTGCATAAGTGTTTCTCACACAGGGTATCAGAAATAAAGCAGTCTTTCTACAGAAGTTCAGACAGATGACTACCTCAGAAACAGCATACCAGTTTAGTCAAATACAAGTGAACACGTGAAGCTACAACTGTGCAAGTTCAAGTAAGGCCAAGTCAGTAAACATTGTTAAGTCATTGCAAATAAGAGTGAAAAGGTTTGTGAGACATTGCAAGGGGTGGATGGTCTCATAGTATAATACTCTTAAATCAAGGACTGAGAGGGATTTAGCTAGAAGACAAGTGAGTTCTTTCATGGTATAAAGCATATGTAAAGACCAAGCAGTGTACTGATGTTAGTGGAAACTTTGTGCCTGTATCCTCAGCATGCTAAGACAAACTACAACCTCTTAAAACCAAGCATAAGAACCACTAATGTTTGAGAAGATGTATTCAGAACTCAAGTATGTCTTATTTTGGATGGTGTGTAGTTTTTGTCTATTACTTCATCTTGTAAGAACATGTGAAGACAGCGCTCGTTCTGTGCCAGTGGGTGGCCTGCAACCCTAGAGAGGAAAAAACAAGCATTAGTACTAACAAATCAAGTCTACCTGCAGCTAGCCAGCAGAGCAAGGGTTTATATCGATAACCTATGGCTCTGCACTTAGGCATAGACCCACTTCCAGTTCACTGTTGGCTACTAGAATGACATCTGACAGCAAGACTTGTCATTCTCCCCCAGATGAAGTTAGTCCATAGGATCCCTGAGCCACCTCTTATTTTTAAGCATGTTACATTATCATCTGTCACCTGCAACTGAGGGGACTATCAAAGTGCCCATCCTGGCATTAGGAAATGCCGAGTTAAGCAAGCCAAGCAGCTTTTTTATAGGTCTTGATGCCTTTGACACAGGACATCTTTCTAAAGGCTGCTTAACCCCTCAGTCCTCCACCTAATTCCATAGCAGTTAGCCCACGCAGAGTTAAAGGCTTACTCCACCAGGGGGTGTGAAGGTCTTCTGAAGTCTGTGACACTGTTCGGAGCAGTGACTTACCATGGTCACTATTCCTAGCACTACGGGCAGCACTGATGCCCAGCCAGAGGGTACTGGCCCTTCTGTTAATTGCAGATGTCTTGAGATAGGAAACAGTAAACAGAGCTTGTCTGCTCTAGAAGAGACCAGCATCTCTAACTGTAGACTTAGTTTTGTTCCACATATAGACTGAGCCACCATCCTTTTAACAGTAAAAGAACTGAAACTGAATTAGAAGACTCCCAGGCTTGGAAGAAAACCACAAGGTATTGCATTTAAACCCTTAAAATACCATGCAGCCCTCTGTGTAGGTAAAAATCCAAGAGAATCAGAATCCCTGGAAGTTGATCACTTACAGATATGAAAACCTAAAGCAGTTTGGTTTGAAAAAAGTTACATCCACTTTAGCCCACCAAGACAGGCTGCTTCCTGTAAGAAAGCCACCCCCATCCTCCCTAGGACAGCGTGTGTCACCCTTATGGCCTCCATATTTGTCAGAACATTTCTACTCTAAATGGAAGTTAGCTATCTATTACACGTGTTCCACTAGATAACTCCAGTGGCCCAGCATCAGTACTTCCAAGCACTTCTGTGCATCTTCTCCAAGTGTATCTGTTAGTGCTTACTTTACCACAGGAGAGAGTCACTTGTCATTGAGGGTGTCCTTTAATAAGGAAGCTGAGCTCTCCTGTTCAGCTTTGATAGATTATTTCAAGTGCAGTCATAAAACCTATCAATCTTGCCAGGTGGGCAGCAGTCCAAAACACTAGTTCAGAAGGAAGACAGTCTGGAATAACTAGTTTGAGTTTCTTACCCCCATCAGACTGAAGCTGCTGGCCTTGAACTTCAAGAGAAAGATACACAGGAGAAGATGAGGCAGCAGCATATTCCTTCTCCCTTTCAGGAAGGCTTGCAAATTGGTGGTTGAATTGCAAGACTAGATCTGATCTCTCAGATTCAGCTCTTGGTTTCACATGAATACCTCACTCTGCATTGGCTTTTCCTTAGTATTCTTCACTAAGGTGACCCTTACACATAGCAGCTGCTTTTTCAAGAATTTTCATTTATCCCAAAGTCAGGTTCAGGCAGACAAGAATGCTGCAACATAGCAACCCCTGTGAATGTCATTCTATGTAGTATTGATGGTAGTGCCAGCAAGCTGGCTCAAGAGAGCTGACTCAAGTAAGCTGCACTGCTATGATTTAGTCCCTCTAGATCTAAAATCTAGAGGAAAAAAGCTTCTCAACAACATCCATCTTAACACTCCTGGATATCAAGAACTGGCACTGGTGCACCAAGATCTTTTTTGGATATAGTGGTATAAGTTATCTGAGGGACTCTTCTCTACTTCTAGAAGTAAAGACTAGCTTTGAGAACACAGCAGTGTGAATGTATTAAGCAAATTACCTTCATTCAGGTCTAAGTTCACTAGTACCCAGAGTACTTGGTAGAAGCCCTAAAGCTTCTACACAGTTCAAAACTTTAATTAGTAATATTTGCTTGATGAGTGGGTCATACCATTAGAATAAATTGCTGAGGCTGAATAGCTAGTTGTGCCTGAAGAGCCTTGTTCCAGCTGTACTCAAGTCTGCCACTACATCAGTATCTTCACTAACAGTCTGCTTTTATGTTTCAAAGGAGGAAAAATTGACCAAGAAGTTTTACACTTCCATAGGATCAACCTATTACTTGCTGTAGGACTGAACAAGTGATACCAGTAAACTGGCCACTCCATTTCTGTCAGCTATAGTGAGTTTTTCAGAGATTGCAGTTAAGATGACTGTTTCACTATCAGCTGCTTCAGAACATAAACAGCCCTCTTCCCCAACATATTGCTAGACTTAGCATACAAAACTTTCAATAAGTGCACTTCTGCATTAAGAGTCCCAAGCCTACATGGATAAAAAGTTGTACTTTACAGTCACGATCACCTTGATTGTACAGCCTTAGCCCCCCCATTCCATCTTACTATAAGTACATCTGCCTTCATGTAGTATAAATGTAAAACTAGATGCCTTGGAAATTCATTCCACTTGTCTTCGAACAGAGGAAAGAGCAGTCTGAAGCATTTTACCTGCTCAGAACCATTAGCAATACCTCTAACTTGAACTAACAAGCAGCTATGTTAAGAAAAACTTAAAAGACTTCATACACACTTACTTGCACAAGACAGACAATTTTAGTAAACTAGGCACTTGCAACTGCAAGATACATGCCTGAACTAACAATAACTGACAAGCAGATTTTCCTAAGTTCTGGCTTAACTCAGACATCCTGTGTCCCTATTAAACAGCATTACTACTGAACAAGTTTAGAATGCTAGTAGAACTGACAAGCTTGAACTTTTAAAGGAAGCAGTCCCAAATCCAGTTGGTCTGAACAGTGCTGGCTCTAGAGACCAAAAGAGCTGGTTAACTGACAGTGTTCCTTCCTACCCACTGTTTGGATTCACATTGTTAAAGAGATTAAAGTAGCTCTTCAGGTCAATAGACGGAGAGTGGTTAGTAGTGTCAGATGGTAGAAAATGAATCATAAGACTTTGTTGCTATAATTTCTGCTCACGCTTTGAAAGGCAGTGACAAAACCCCAAGCGTCTATTTCAAACTATGTATATGTGCATACCTCAGGTAGTGTTTTTACATCTTCATAAAGATTCTCATGATGATTAGAGAAAATATGCATCATTACACAAGCTGATAATACCTCACATCTGCAATCAAAGTAAACTGCTGTAAGCCCATTGTAAGCTCCATTGTTCACCCAGTGGAGGATACCTTTTCAGAAATGAAAAAGTAGAACTATTTTGAATGCTATAATTTTAGTAGTAATTTGCATAAATTAACAACACTAACATTCATTTAAGCTGCTCAGGTAAACACTAAGATATCTAAACTAAACACTGGATAAGCAATGTTAGTATGTCCTACTACAAGATTATGTGAAAGTTATTCTGAACTTAGTACAGCTACCACAGTTAGAGGATTAGCAGCTTTAATTTTCTGGAGCTGAGTTCTGTGTTTGTCTCCTGATAACTAGACCAAACACTTACTTGTTTATGAATTGTTCGAGAGCCTGCTTCCTTTCCTCTATAAAGGAATCATCAAATATGCCATCATCTCCTCGGAAGGGGAGCTGACGGAGAAGAGCTTTTCCTGGTAGAGGTGGAACTACAACCTGAAAGATTTAGAAAAGTGTCCATAAGCACAGTCTGTAAGCAAGTTTATACACCTCCTATGCCACCTCTTCCTCCTAGAGGACCCAACTCAATCGCATCCCTAGTGAAGTAATAAAACATGACCAGAGAAGAACAGTATCTGCCCATAGAGGTAAGGTGAATTCAAGTAGTTTAACTCTGAATAACTCAAAACCATTAAACAGCCTCTAGCATTATATAACAGATTTGCTGAAAGACTGACAGTGTTTTAGTTCTAGACATTTTCAACCACAGTGTTTGCTCTGTATGATATGTATGCTTTATAACATAATGATAACATTTCAGCATCAGTACCTTTGTATGTCTATGAAGACTTGTATTTACCTTCCATTTTACCTACCTTGCTTTCTCTTTCTAGTTCATTCCTTAGCCATTCAAAGTCACTGTATCTTCTTCTGACTGTAGATTCTTTCAGTTTGAAGATAGGTAGATTTGTCTGAAAACAAGACCATATGCTATTGATTAGACAAATTAGAAGGTTTGATGAGCAGATGCAAGAAACAAGCTGTTAAGCTACAAACTAGTTCTACTAAGCAACAACAGTATTGAGAAACACTCAAGATACAGAAATACAGATAAAGCTCTATAAGCTACATGAGTAAGTGGTGCCTCAAGCTGCTTAACTGTGGGCCTCATTTATATGGCATCCTGATCACTGGTATTTTGCCACCATATCCCCTAGCAGACTTGCTGGCCCCTAGCAATGTTCCTAAGGTTGCACAAGCATCTGCTATCCTTACTGTCCCAGGCTCTTGATTCCCAATGCCAATGTATGTACAAAATTGGAGGCAGGGGGAAGAAAGTCACCTTAATCCACACAGGCTCCTCTTACTGCATTCAAGGGAACATTTCAGGTACCAGCACAGGACATTAACCAAGCTTCCTGTCCTCTTCTATCACCTGACACAACATTGCCTCCAAACATCTTCAAAAGCAGAATCGGTAAGTCCTGCAGTGAATCCATTCAGGACAGATGAAGCTGAAGATGTGATAGTACAAGCTGCCAAGTTTGTATAGCTCCAAAGAAGCCAAGAAGGCTGAGATGCAACACAACATTCAGTACTGATGAGATCAGACTGTTTTGCTACAAAGTTAAACCAAGTAAAACTTGATTAGACAGAACTTTCCTGAACAAGGCTAGGAGTTAGCGCCCAACTCAACACCCTTGAAAGAGACATCAACTGGGAGCCAGGCTATAATGCTGCACAAGACCATGTTAAATACACGAGCACCCTGATACAGGTCCTTACATTAAGCTGTGTGAGAGCCTATACTACTTCTGTTCATTCTTGGGTTGCAGTGTTATCCCGTTGTTGTAAGCCAACTTGCACATTATTTTAAGAGTAGACATTGAGAGAGCACTCTCCTAATGAGACTGACTGCCCAGAAATGGAAGTACCAAGATCACAATCTGAAGCTTAAATGTCATTGATATGGCAAACTGGCTAGAGTGTTACAAAAATGTTTATAGGAGTTATGACCCACTAAAAGCAAGACTAAGAGCCTGTAATTACCATACATAATCAGCAGTAGCAGAAAAAACCTTACTGTTGTCAGACTGCATATTCACTGTCCTAATACACCTTTAAAGTAGATTCGTGAGGAGTACCCTAGGAAGCTGATGTTCACATGGGACTAGTTATCCACAGTTTTCCTGTTGGCAGAAGCACAACAGTCATTCTCAGCTAGTGTCTTTTATTTTTTCGTTTTATTTTTTTAAGTTGTAAACCATCTCACTGAGCTTCTGGTTACAGTTTGAGTAGATATCCCTGTATGGTATAATTTGTAGGACGTTATGCTTAAGCTATCACTGAGTGATACTTTTGGCTGCTCAAAACAGGTTTAACTGCAGAGATACTCTCCTGCATTAGGCAGGCCTATGACTATGGGCCATTGTATTACTTCCAGACAATAACAAGTTTTTTAGCTGTCACAATTCAAGAGTACTTGAGAAGTTAGTTGTGTACTTTCATAGTATGCTATTTAGTCCATGATTTACAAATGATGAAGTATAGAACAGTATTTCCTTATGAAATCTTATTGCTAAATGTTTAAAAGTAATCAAGCCCTCCTTCCCAGGTAAAACATTGTTGATTGTACTATTGACTAATAATAAAATTGCACTTAAGTATTATGTCAGAAGTCATCCTTTATAAAAACTCTTGTCTTAAGGATAAGAATACTCTACTCGAGTGAATAAAAATAAAGCTAGGTCCCCCAGAGTACATGAAGGAGATTTCCAGCAGTTAAGTACTGGATTATTTTTCTCTGATTTCAGCTACTGGCTTTTTAAACACGTTCAGCCTTCCACATTACAACATCAACTCTTTGTCAGTGTCTTGGGTAGAAAATCCTTTACATTATTTAACACATAGGCTCTCACCTGCAGAAAATATTCCATTCTCCTCTCAAGTTACTTACAGGAGGGATTAGAACCAAATAAAAGCAGCTAAAAAAAAAACCAATGAGTCCCCAGGTCTTCAGGAACCCTTTTCATTCTTCTGGGCATGAAGCCTATAAAGTTAATCTCTAAACACATATCAGGCTTACAGGTACAATGTCAGGTAGAAGTGCCAATTGAGCTCATTTTACCTTCTACAATCCCTTTTGAACTTCTGACATGCTAGTGTACTTGTTCTCCCTTCAAGTTGCAAAATCTTCCTCCATTTTGATCATAAGCACTGGAAATGTTTAAACTGAAAAGTATGCTAGAAGGCTCCCATTAATTTAAGTGGCTTACAAGTCACAACTTGACAACTACATGCTAAAGGAACATGCATGGCCCCTGTCACTTGGTCTGGATATGAATTAGAACTGTCTGTGGAGATCAACTTATAAACTTCATGTTTCTTAAAACCCAGAAACAGTAGCAATTCACCTTCTAGAAATTAGTACTGATAGAGCAGCATTAAAAAGGATCTATTTAAAAAAAGAAATTGGAGAGTACTGTTTTATACTGCTTAACCTATTTACAGGTGTTATGGGTTTGTGTGGCGCGGTTTTCTTTGGTAGTGGGGGAGGGGGCTGCAGAGGTGGCTCCTGTAGGAAGCTGCTAGAAGCTTCCCCGGCTCCAAAGAGTCAGACCCACCTCTGGCCCAGACAGGGAGTGACGGTGGCAGCACCTCTGGGAGAACAGATTTAAGAAGGGGAACTTGCAATGTGGGGGCTGGGGAACGTGAGAGGAACTCCTCTACCGATACTGGAGTCGGTGAAGAAGGAGGGGGAGGAGGGGCGCCTGAGGAGGCTGATGGCTCTGCAGCCCGTGGTGAGAAGGCAGGCTGTCCCCCTACAGCCCATGGAGGTGAACGGTGGAGCGGAGGCTCCCGAAGATGGCCATAACCCCATGGTAAAAACCGCGCTGGAGCAGTGTGTGACTGGAGAGCAGCCCGCGGAAAGGACCCGCGCCAGGGAAGTTTGTGAGGAACTGCAGCCCGCGGAAAGGACCCACGTTGGAGAAGTTGGTGAAGGACTGTCTCCCGTGGGAGGGACCCCACGGTGGAGCAGGGGACTAGTGAGGAATCTTCCCCCTGAGGAAAGGAGCGGCAGAGAATGTGTGGCGAGGTGACCCAAAACCCCCATCCCCTGTTCCCTTGCGCCGCCGGGGGGAGGAGGTAGAAAGCACCAGGAATGGAGCTGAGCTGGGAAGGCAGGAGGGGTGGGGGGGGAAGGCGTTCTGAGATTTGGTTTCCCTTCCTAATATCCTTGGTTTTGATTTGATTTGTAGTCAATGAAATGGATTTTGTTTCTTCCCCAAGTTGAGCCTGTCTTTTGCCCGTGACCATAAGTGGGGAGTGATCCCTCCCAGTCCTTGTCTCGACCCACGAGCCTGCCTTTGGCTTTTCTCCTCATCCCAACGTGGCCAGGGGAGGGGGTGGGGAGTGAGCGAGAGGCTTCGTGGTGCTTTGTTACCAGCTGGGCTGAAACTGAAACCACAACAACAGGTTAGGTTACTATTTTTAACTTAGGATATATTCACTTCTGAAGTTACTCCATGTGCCTTTCTCATTAAGGATTATTACCCTGTTTGAGTAGACCACTTTTTCCTTCAGTAGGAAGGATTTCTGCATATCCTATTGCCTCTCTCTACCATGGATAGATGGTTTTCATTAAGCAAGACAGACAGCTGCTGAAGCATGGGCTATCACTGGGCAAGAATTTGGCAGGACAACCCTAAGGTGTCAACAGAAACTTTCAATTTCTGTTGAAGTGTCACTTTAAGACCACACAGGATATAAAAAAAATTCTCAGCTTCACAGTTTATGTTGAGTTATCCTTGTTTAGTCACTGAGGTGCCAGTAGCTATTCTGAACACTGTTTATGCTTTGTTTGCCCACTAGAACGGAGATAAGAGTAAGGCACAAGAGTTGAAGTCATGCTAGTTTCATTTTTACAAACATTTCTCCCCATGCTCATTCAGCATTATAGTGTTGGCTTTCTGGCCTGCTGAGCTGCAAAGTCTACTGTCATGAAACTCGTGACCCAGTTTGGCACAGCCCCTGGAGCATAGCTCATTCCTCTGATAAATTCAGCACAATTACTGCAGCAATTTGTTTCTTTTACAGTGTAATAATTAGTCTCATTTTTACCAAAACATTTTCAACAACTTCCTAGTCCAAAATCATGCCTCTTAGCAGTTTGAATGCAAGCCCTCAACCTGAAAGGATTATGCATTACCCAAGTCATTAGACAACCACAAATCACTAGTTGGAATTGCAGATAAAGCATTATTCCAGAAGGACCAATAAACCAGCTCTGCAGAAGTGCCACATAGCCCCAAATCCTAAGCACAGAAAGATGGTAAGACAAGCCAGATTCTGTCTAGCGCTGCTTCCATATCAGACTATATGTAGACACCCACTAGGCTTTCTCTGACTACTGTCAAACTAACAGTCTGTATTCTGCTCGGTGAGTTAATGGCCAAGCCGGTACACTGGAATAAACATTGTCAGAACCAGTGCCAAGTTAAATTACATAGTTAAACAGCAGATGACAAACCCAGACCCTTAAGTCACTCCTGCATTCCTCCACTCCGATGCCAAACAAGTTTCTACAGTCATTTGGCTAGTGTTCAACAAGACTGTTCAACAAACTGGTAATGGGAAGCAGTGGTTGCCTGCTGATAGATTTCAGGGCAAACCTGTATTCACAGTAGGCATGTTTCTTCAGCTACATTTATGTTATAACATATTCAAACTGTAAGTCCAACTCCAAGGTCAGAAGGTTCCCAATTAATCTCAGAAGTAAATAACAGTCCTAAGACAGTAGCTTGGATAACCAGGTAACAGTCTTCTAGCTGTTACTACAGTCAATCCCCAAGCTATGCCCAGTTAGAAGTCCAGAAATCGTTTACATATACAAGTGAGGAGACTTTCACAAACAGAATGCAAGTAGTCTGAGTAGTAGTCAATACTGTCCATTCAGCTTCAGATACACAGCTCTCCAATGCAGTCATTCTGGTATACAAATTACCTTAATCTCAGGAGGAAAATTAGAATACTCTATTTTAAATACATTAGTTTACAATTATAAGTAATTTTAAGTATTCTGTTACCTCGACTAGATTAACTTATCCAGTGAGTGGAAAAAGCCCTGAAAATAGCCACACTTGCTTCTGCAAATTTGTTCTAGACATAAATTGAATGCAGATAGCATTTGGGTTCCTTCAAAGAGCATGCTGACACTCACAAGATTGACTCTCAATGTCACTGCAGCCCAGTCCACCCCCACAACTGCAGAAACTCCACAGCTGTAGTTGTCCAGGATAGTTTGAGGTAAATTGGATTCATTTCCTCATCTGCCAACATAACTCAGCAGCAGCACTGCATTGCCCAGGTCTCCCACTCCTAATAGAGTGAGAATAAAGCTTCACTGTTGCCATAGCACCTACTTTGACGTTGTCTTTTCAAGCAGGTTATGGTAGCCTTGATACAACTCTATTTCCATTAAAATAGAGTGAAAGAAAGCACTCAGCGCACTTCTATCAAAAGTTTGTGGCCTTGACTCTCAGAAGCTAAATTCAAGCCTCTTACTATCTCTTCATACAAGCTGTAATCTTTGTCAACAGGCTACACCCTTTGGCTACATTTACAGTCAGCCAATGGGAGCTCTGGGGTATTACAGTCAGTAGCATTCAGGGTGGATGAAAAAGAATTACAGTTTTCTTAATGCAAGAGCCTGCTGTCCTTTAGTAGAAGAAACTGGCACCAGCAGTCCACTGTTATTGCAGAAACCTTGCCAGTGGTTTGTTTCCTTCCCGACTGGACATAAGCAGCTGCCTCCCTATTTCCTACAATTATAAAAAGCAAGAAAGAAGGCAAACATACTCTAAACTTCAGTTGCTAGGAGTTTAGATTTTTGCTGTGTACTTTACTGAAGGAAAAACTCTTTCCCCACTGCAAAAGGTCAGATAGGAGACTTATTTTTCTAAGTTTCAGTCCTGTTGATCAAAGCAGAGTTCTACCTCCCCTTTTATCCACTTGGTCTCCAGCTCTACCTACTACATGCATAAAATCTGAAGTTAATAGAACACTGAAAAATCTGACCATATGTATACACCCAAGTTTTAAACAAAGCTGATTTAAGCTATACCAAGAACTACAGAGCTTCTCACTCCACAGTACTGAGACATGGAGCTAGGATGTTTTCCATCTTACAGACTAAGGCAGTGAAATCCTAATAGCAACACAACAAAGACTATCAGTCTTCAGACAAGAGTCAACCTTTGCCAAGTCCAATGCCTTGAGCTCAGAGCTACTCTATGAAAATTAGCGTAGGGGTGTCTGGGTTTTTGCCAAGCAGCATCTATCATCACCTGATCAAGTTCACCAACACCATGAACAGCTGAATTATGGTGCGCCATGGTCAAAAGGCTCAAAGCAGGGTAAATATAGAAAAACAGATTGTTTACTGATTCTTTATTCTTCAGGTTCCATGCTCAGAAGCCATAGACAAAAACAGGAGACCACTTTAACAAGGACACATTCAGGCAAAGGCTTTTACAACACTCAGACAGAATTAGTAACTATTTCCAGATAATCATTTCAGGGTTAGCAAGCCAAAGCCTCATTTGAAATACCAAATACTCCTTTTAAAAGAGAAGGGATTGCTATTTTTACACAATTGCAAGGTATAACTCCCATACGCTCTGGTTTGGCCCACTGTAATGTTATCATTCATTCCTCATTGAGAATGACTGAAGAGGGAACACATTAAGTTGATGCTTTAGCATCATTAGGTGACATCTACCAGCTATGGTCAAATGGGGCCAACAA
>VYZV01013247.1:75636-94929 GCA_013401275.1 Pandion haliaetus | reverse complement strand
TGCTGGCTGGGGTTAAACCACGACAGGAGGTTGTAGCGAGGTGAGGGTCAGTCTATTCTCCCAAGTAACAAGTGATAGGACAAGAGGAAATGGCCTCAAGTTGCAGCAGGGGAGGTTTATATTGGCTATTCGGAAAAATTTCTTCACTGAAAGGGTTATCGAGCATTAGAACAGGCTGCCCAGGGAAGTGGTTGAGTCACCATCCCTGGAGGTATTTAAAATACGTGTAGCTGTCATACTTACCTAGGGCCATGGTTTAGTGGTGGACTTGGCAGTGTTAGGTTTATGGTTGGACTTGATGATCTTAAAGGTCTTTTCCAATCTAAATGATTCTATGATTCTGTGTACACTGAGATTTAAAATTAACTAGGAGACATATCTCACAAGGTTGTTAAAGCCTGTAACACCTTTCAGGGAACAGAAAAGTTTCGTTTCTAGCATTTCCTCTTTCTAAAACTTACTTCCTTTTTTGGGAGTTTTAGTCTTTATTGCCAGGGTGGTACCAGTTTAAGTACCTTACTTTCCCCCTACTCCTAACTATGCCCCTTCCCCCCCCCAGCCCAGCATCATGGCACTCTGTTGTATTGTGGTGTCCCCTTACACACTTTTGGTATCACATTCTGTCACACGAACAGGCTGCTGTGCCACTGCCAAAAATAAATGCTGTGCTGGCCTTTACCAAATGTGTACGGACTCAGCTGGGTCTCCAGGACTTTTTATAGCCCTCCAGCTCAGCCCTATATTTGGTAGCATCAGCACTTCCATAGCGACCAACTGTGATGTCAAAGCATCTTTTTTTTTTTTTGGTGAGAACAGCAGGAAGCAATGAACTCTTCATAAGCAAAGATCCAATTTTCAGGCAATTGTCTCATAATGTCTGCCACCACCGCTGTTTATGGTTTTAATCCTAATTATCTCACTGTTACCTTGCTGTCCCCCATCTGTCATACCCACCTGTTGCACAATTTTAGTTGTGCAGTGTGTGCTTCCTTATAGGAATGTGTGTGTACTGTTGAGGAGAAAGGTGCACTCCGTTGCAAGCAAAGGGAAGAAGTAACAAGAATGGATGAGATGTAGCAGTAGCATTTAAATACAAACATAATTTTTTTTTCTAAACCAGAACTAGTGTAATTGGTCAACATCAGCCATCTCCAACCTATTCCAGTGGTGGATATTTTTCGAGGTAGGTTGTAGTGATGTGAACAGAACCTCCTGACAAATACTTTCCAGGACCTCTTACAAGCAGAATCTCCAGGGATCTGCAGCCCACAGGGGAAGAATCGTGGATTCCCGTATTACACTGACAGCTCATAAAGGAACAAAGCTAACAAATGAGCTTTTAAGCCACAAAGGCTGCATGCTAACTATATCTTACATAAACCGTCAAGGCCACAGATTCTGCCTTAGCCTTGTCCACTCGCAGTGCTGCCACTATGCATGTCCTCTAATGTAGAAGACAGCAATGAGCAGTGGGGGATTTCACTTGTAATAGGATCTGCCCATCTTTATCTGCAGTACTGCATATTCCTTGGACCAAAACACTCACGTGGTGGACACTGCCTTGTGGTATTAAGGATTAAGCCTGTAATTGTAACAAGTTTGATTTGTAGGACAGACTTCCCCCCCTACCGAGGGTGGGAGAAACAACACATTGTAACTTAATGCTGCAAAGAGTGGAATTTATCTACACAGAGCTCTCGCATATGTCATCCGTTTTGCTGGACTGATTGTGTTTTTTCATTTTAAGTGAAGATACAGGGTGACTTCTCTATCGACAATAGTAAATGGGGTTTACCCAATTCTAATTTGGGCAATAAAGAGTCAAGGTGCTCCTCCCTGCCCAACCTGAATCAACAAATAAATGAGTTTACCTCCTCTTTAATTACATTTAAGTCACTGGCTCATTGGCAGCAGAAAATGCTCTGTGGTTTCTCCTGCTTTTAATTCTCTAACACTATAAAATAAGTACATACATATAAAACAGAGCTGAGAGGGAAAAAATGAACGACTTACTCCCCGGCCGTGTAGAGAAAACAAGTTCACACAAAACCTCCATCTGCATTTACTACATGGGAAGACATAGGCAGGACGCATCTGTAAATTGCCTTGCAGACTTGCTTTTCCCTCCTCTCGTAGGCACTGCCTGGTGCCCTGCATCCTTTTGTGTGACCATGGGAGCACTGGACATGGGGCTTCCCTGCCCAGATACAGCATATTTCAGCCCTGTGCAGAAAAGGGAATGAGTCAGGAGCTCAGCATCCCAAGGACGGAAGTGTCTCATACCCTCCATACCAATCACAGGGTGACAAGAATCTCTGCAGCTCCCATCTCATCACTGATGTGCAGCTGAGCTGTTTGCTGTGCTGAGCTGGCTGCTGGCTCGAGCAGCGTGCAAGACATCCTCCGCACACAGCAGGGGATCCTGCACAGTCTAACCTAACACCCTCAGCCTCCATTCACCTCGGTGAGGCCATCAATCCTGAAGCCTAGTGATGGCCACAAACCTGGCAATTATTCAATTGATCATTTAAAAACAAACCAATGCATTTAAACTCAGTATCATTGTAGTTCCTCTCATAATATAGCCATCACTTTATGATTTGCAAAACACTAGTGTTACAGTTGCTTATTACAGACATACTGCAGTTTATTTCAGTATTGCTGCCATTTTGCAAAAATACTTGCTACCTGTTGGGAAGTTTTTCAGCTAGTCTGCTGCCATTAATAATGATTTTAGGACAAATCAAGCAAGCCAAAACAACAAATAAATACTGATACATGTTTTATGACAAAAAATCCTAATAGAATATAGATAGGTAGAATATAACAGAATATAGATAATATATAATAACATAAACTTTGCAAGCTAGTTTTTAAATTTTATGGCTAATTGATTGTTATCCCAAGGAACTTTGTAAGGGTTCTACTTCCTAGCTGACGTGCATGATCTTTCATTTTTATCATCATAACTTGCTTAAATGTGCTGAGAAAATGGGTGTTTCTGTGGTCTGAGTACTCTCACATATATTCCTTTATGCTTCTGATCAGTTTTAAACACTTATATCACAGACCCAGTCTATAGAATCCATTTCAAGCTGTATAGAGAAGTGAGGGACATCATAGTACTAGAACAAGACATACCTCTTCATCATTGTAAGGGAGGCCAAAACAATGCTACATGCTAATGAATTTCTGAGTGTTACTGAATTCCTTAATTACTAATCTGGGACTGTATACCCCAAACTGATTATTTCTCCACCCAGTCTAGAGCACATCACTCCTTACAGCAGCAGTACACAATTATAAATGGGGGCCCAAGAAATCAAAGGCTTGGATGGCAGAGCTTAAAGGGAGCAAATCTGGGGGTCAGCTGAGTTCCTAGTTAAAATCTGTCACAACTACTAGGCCCCAGACTGCAGGCCAGGCACATTATGGTCCTGAAAACATGATGTTTTCTCCAGCTGGGCCTAAGTCACTCCAGGCTGTTTCGCAACCACCCTGGGACGCGATGGAAAGAACATGTGTTCATCCTCTTCCTAGTCAGGGTAGGAGGACCACAGCCCTGTGGTACCACAGGCAGGGCAAAACACTCCTATCAAACTCCTATCTTGTGCTTCTGGGGTACACTGACAGGATGCTGAAATCACCTGCAATGGAGTTCTTCAGCCTGTTCCCAAAGATACCCAGCTGCAGGACTTTCCATTGGCAGCAACCCTCCATGGATGCCAAAGGGAGTTATTAGCTATTGACTGGCCAGAGAACTTTCACAGGGGCTTGTGTAAGCCCTCACATCCAGTCCCATGCTCTGTTATCTAATCCTGATTTTTTTCTGAATTTTTAAAGACAGTTTTTCATCATCTTTAGCTCTTCTTAACAACAAACTTAAAACATATATGTTTTGCTTTTTATTAGTACTAGACCTCTGCAGGACTGTTGACCTGTGAGACCCAGAAAAGCCTTCAGCTCTGAAAACTAGTCCAAAACGTGGCCAAAAATCAGGCACCCAAAAATGATGGGCCACTTTGGAAAGTTCGTCTTTGCTCTCTTTTTGGGGAAGGGGGATAATACCCATGGTATGAGGCAAGACAATAAATTGTTTTGAGATCTTTGGGTAGAAGATGCTAGAACCATGAAAGCTTTTAGGCTGGAGTAGGGGGTTAGGACTTTATAAACACTCTTTTGGATAATGAAACCATTAATTAACTGGAATCAGTCTAGGCTGAGAACCAAGTAGTTCCTATTAAAGCTGTGTGACTACTCTACTGACAGGACTCACTGTATTAGAGGACCTCTCTTTAGAGCTGAAGAAACAGACTCAGAGCAGAGTTTTATCTCAAGTCCTTTAGCAGAGTTAGTCAATGCTGCCCTAAAGACACCCTAGAAAAGCTCTGAGAGGAGCCAAATTTTTGTAGTGCACACAAAACACAGTATCGCCTGAAATGCTTCATAGAAGCTAAAACACAAAGGAGATGAGCTCAGATAATCAGTGCCTCTTCAGGGAAGGTAGCCAGATAGACCCTCAAGGGATTCAGAAAAGGAAACACCTGTCAACACTCAAGCAGCCATCATCAAATCCCAACCATCTTGATCTCACCCACAATGCAGCTCTTCTTCATATGCAACACTATCAACAGGATGAGGCAAATCAGTGCCCAGGAAACCCTTGTTTCTGCCTCTCTCTAGGTTTGGCATTTCAGTGCTAGCCAGAATATTAGAAAGTTTTTTTTTTTCTTTCTATTGTCACAGCGTGATTTCATACACTCTCACCAGCACACCTAGGTTTATGAACTATGTGCAGATACTGGTCTTTAGCAACCCCTCTGGATTTTGCCCTTTCAGTTGAAAACTTTGAATGAAATACTGACAGTGTTCTGCATCTGCATCCAGCAATGGGGAAAAATAAAAAGCTATGGAAGTAACCCAGACCTATGCAAAAATCACCTGCTCCTGCTTTTTTGGGTTGCACTGTGGTTTTTGCAACTGCTCTGCAGTGTCATTTTCTGCATAGAGTGTTCTTTGCAACAGTGTTAATAACTGGCCCAGGGCTAGACATTATCTTCAGAGCATTAGCTCATGTTTTGGTTCACACACAGTGCCAAAAAAGGGGAAAAAATAATCTGCTTATTTGTAATCCTAGATAAAAAAATGTTGAGATTTGAAATGGCTAAACTTCATAGCAGACCCTCTACAAGAACCAGCTGTACTTGACCAGTGCTACCTAGTGAACAACCTCTTGTTTGTATCATGCTATGAGGTATAATAAGGGATTGTAGCATGACCTGCATCTGGCTGATCAGAAGCTGGTGGGTTTGTGACAGACCACAAATAATCCTGTCCCCATATATTTGTAGAGATACTGGAATTTAATTCATTTATTCAGCAAAATTTTATTCACTTATTCAGTTAGAAAAACTGATCACAGTCATAGGATTTGTTGGTTGTACTAGGTAAAGGCTCAAAGCAAAGTTTCAGTCCTGAATCTTTGGAATTCTGGAGAGAAAAAGGGGGAGAAAACATAAATTTGGAAAATGATCCTACATCTGAGTCCATCCCCTACCCTATGGAAGAAGAAAGGCTGTGTTTACTCCTGGTGGCAGCAGAAAGGCAAGCTGCAAAGATAATATAGATAAAAGAACAAAGCTGGTAGTGCCCTGGAGGCTACTGGCAAAGCAGATACCTATAGCTGCTTGTCGAGGTTTAACCCCAGCCAGCAACTAAGCACCACGCAGCTGCTTTATCACTCCCCCTCCTTATCTGGACAGGGGAAAGAAAATATAACAAAAGGCTCATGGGTCGAGATAAGGTCGGGGGAGATCACTCAACCTATTTCTGTCATGGGCAAACCAGACTCAACTTGGAGAATTAATTTAATGTATTGCCAATCAGATCAGAGTAGGATAATGAGAAATAAAACCAAATCTTAAAACACCTTTCCCCCACCCCTCCATTCTTCCTGGGCTTAACCTTACGCCCAATTTTCTCTCCCTCCTCCCTGCCAGCAGTGCAGGGGGATGGGGAATGGGGGTTGCAGTCAGTTCATCACACTTTGTCTCTGCTGCTCTTCCTCCTCAGGGGCAGGAGTCCTCACTCTTCCCCTGCTCCACTGTGGGGTCCCTCCCACGGGAGACAGACCTTCACAAACTTCTCCAACGTGGATCCTTCCCACTGCTGCAGTTCTTCACAAACTGCTCCAGTGTGGGTCCCCCTGGGGTCACAAGTCCTGCCAGAAAACCTGCTCCAGCATGGGCTCCTCTCTCCACAGGGCCACAGGTCCTGCCAGGAGCCTGCTCCAGCATGGGCTTCTCATGGGGGGTCACAGCTTCCTTTGGGCACCCACCTGCTCTGGCGTGGTGTTTTCCCCCAGCTTCAGATGGATATCTGCTCTACCATGGACCTCCATGGGCTGCAGGGGGACAGCCTGCCTTACCATGGTCTTCCCCACAGGCTGCAGGGGAATCTCTGCTCTGGCGCCTGGGGCACCTCCTCCCCCTCCTTCTTCATTGACCTTGGTGTCTGCAGGGTTGTTTCTCTCACATGTTCTCCCTCCTCTCTCCAGCTGCTGTTTCTGTCATGCAGCAACATTTTTTCCCTTCTACAATACATTCTTCCAGGGGTGCTACCACCATTGCTGATGGGCTTGGCCTTGGCTAGCGGTGGGTCCATCTTGGAGCCGGCTGGCATTGGCTCTATTGGACACAGGGGAAGCTCCTAGCAGCTTTTCACAGAAGCCACCCCTGTAGCCCCCCTGCTATCAAAACCTTGTCATGCAGACACAGTACACTGATATACTTGTTATATGAATCTGGCTGGGAGAAGGATGTAGGTAGAACAAATGTCTCTGATGTCTTCAAGTATGTGCCACTTGGTGTTACTGGTATCACGTCCTCTTCTCAGCTTGTGCCTAAATGCCCACACAATGCAGAACCCAGACACCATTTTTCTATCCTTTCCCTTGGAAATGCTCAGGACTTGGCTGACAGTTGTTCCAGAGAAGCAGTGTAACAAACACATCTCTCCCTGTCTGCCACATGCATCAGGAGGGAAACCAAACCAGTCCATCTGTGCAGGATGTGACTGACACTTGATTCCTGTGCGGTATCAATCCTGCATCCCCATTTCCTCTTTGTAGGCTCACAGCCACTAACACAAGTTGTCTTGGTATACAAGTGTAGTAGTGCTTCTGTGTCTTGCTTGAGCTGGGGGGAACAATGGCAACAAGTTGGCAGTAGCTTTGCTGAGTATTTGCCATCCAGTTGGTTCTTCCTGAGGTGGCAGGGACCTTCTCAGACCCTGCTCAGGTGATAGGCAGGGAAGAAAACAGGGCAACTGGAGGAGCTGAGCTCCCACATGTAGGGTGAAAGTGGAAGATGGTGTGGCTCTCTTCTTGTTCCTAACCCATGAAGGTCCTATCTTGATGGCACTTCTTTTTTAGGGAGGTGAGGCCCTTTAAAAAGCCGCTTCTGAGAAATTTCTCTGGGCATATGTGAGAGGACAGCTTCTGCCTTGCAGTGAGGAGTGAGGTGCCTCTGTCATAGAGAGGCTGATGTGTGATGCCAGAGGGCTTACACGCTGCTCATGATGCAAGGAAGGTTTAACTGCTTTTGGAGCTGCTCTGTTGTGTTTAGTTTTTTAGTTAAGTTTCCCTAGAATAAGAGACACCAGGAGAGGACTTACTGTCCTCTGCCTACAACTCATTTCCATATGCCAGGATGCCCCAAGGAGCTGAGACACCCGGGAGGACAGGCACTTCCAGTGAGGTGGGAGAAAAGCATCTTCCCAGTGATCCAAACAGTCATTCAGAAACTGGTCCTGACTTCTCTGCAAGCTGTTTGTGTGTGTGCTGTGGGGAAAACTTTCCCTGCTCCCTTCCAGCTTTATAATCCCATGGGCCTGTTAATAAAAAGAAGCCACAGCACAGGACAGGCAGCTGTTGTGGTGCGACACTGCAAAAAACTTCCTCAGAAGACAATATTTATCCCAGATAATAAAGTGGCAGTAGTAATTAAGGAGGGGTGATGTCCTCCTTTTGCAGGGCCATCAGTTTTGCACCTCTACAACTTTTATACTTATTTCCAGGCTGTGCAAGCTGGTGTGACTTGTCATCGTTTGCTTAGAGGCATTGTTTTGCTTTCCACCAGAAATACCACATGTCCCTAATTCTCTTTTACTGCTAAAGGGATGGCTCTGCTTGAGGGAAGCCTGATACCAAAGGGTAGCCCTCAGAGTCTCCAGTCTCCCTGAGGAGCTTCCTCCACACACCTGTATGGACACACCATCCTCCTCCTTCCCTGGCTGCCTTCCCTCTGCATCCAGAGCCTGTTGTTACATCCCACAGAACAATGGGATGTCACCTATAGAGAGGACGTTATGCGAAAGATGGGATATCCTCATAAACCCCCTCCAGACCAGGCTTAGCCCAGGTTGCCCTGCTAAGCTGACCATGGTCTTGCCCTGGCCTCTCTGCATGAGTAGCACTGGAGCTGACAGGTTCTGGAGTGGCTTTTTTCCACCCTCTCTGAATTAATCCAGTGATTATGGAGAACGGCAGCAGAATGGTGGCTGTGGTGAGACTGATCATGCTGGGCTAGATACAAATGCAAGCTGGCAGTCCAGCCAGAGGATCAAGGTAGGAAGACATGATGGCTGTGGATTTAGAGCACCTTTGGGACACGTATTTGTGTGTGAAAGGCATGAAAGAAACTGGTTATTGACTAAAAGAGCCAGCTAGAAGCTCTGAGTGAGGCCTCCATCTTTGTGTTATCCATCTTTATTATGGTAACGCCTGCAGTATTCAACCTTTCTGCTGAGAGTGGGGCCAAGTAAGGAACCTCACTGGTCCCTTCTGGAGCCGTTTAGAGAGGTCTCTCCTGAGCAATACATCCTTGGCCAACTCTACAGAAGCTGGGACAAAGCTGGCTTTTATCCCTTGCTGTGCCAGGGCTCCCTTAGAATAAAGACAGTTGTTGTATTTTGCCCACCCCCTAAAGGCATGTCTCTGTATGGGGGAACAAGGGAGGAATCTGCCAGTCCACATCCACGTGGGCTGAGCGAAGGGAGGAACAAGGCCTTTTCCTGTGGGCCACTGAAGGGGAAGGAAAAACTCAGGGGAAATCTCTTCCAGCTGCTTTTGCTCATTCACTGCTTCTGAGCCAGACATTTTTCTCCTTAGGGCATGAAGGAGGTTGGGTGTATTCTCCTCAGAGCCCAACCCCACATCAAGCACAAGGAAGGTGGCTACTTCCCAACACCGTCTCCCTCATCACAGCTGAATTCAAGGGCATATCTACTGATTTGCTTTAGGCACTGAGGATGTGGCAGGCTGCCTTCAAGAGCAGGCTAGTCTCTGCATGTCCATTAAGACACATGGCCTCAGGCTGGCTGTCCCTGCTCCAAGCCCTGCGGAGCTGCTGCCGTCCCTTCCTTTCAGACTTTGGACTGAGCAGCTCCGATCAGCAGATTGTGAATGACTCAAATGCTCTTAATCAGCAGTTGTTGAATCTTCCCCTTTCACTTTCCAGGAAGGGGGAAGAGACTGATTTATTCACTTCGCTGGGGTGGCAGAGACAGAAAAAAACTGTAACAATAAACAGCATATTCTCTGATATTATTCAAATCCTGAGGCTTAATGAATGCAATCCTCCCTTCCAGGATTTCAACCCTCTCATGAGTGATATTTTAATTTGCATCCAATTACAAATAAAGTGTGCACCATTTAACTTTCTAAGGGAACTCTGACAAGCTGGCATGTGAGATGCTCCTCATAGCTTAATGATAAATTGGTTGCAGAAACCTACTGCAACAATGTGTGTGTGCATGTGGTTGTATCACCTTCTCAGGGAAGTCAGACTGCTCATCTTTGTCATATGTTCTGTGCTGCAAACTGCTTGGGGAGATTTTTGTTTTGCTGAAGCAGTGAGAGAAGGGGAAAGGAGAGAATGAGAAGTCCATTTTTTGAAAGGAACATCATGCAAATCCCCCTCACTGGGGTGCTGAAGTCCAGAGCGAAGATTTACTTTTATTACCGAATTGCCTTTTATTATGATGATTACAGGTATCAACACTTTTACCAGGCATGGTGCAAACATAATAAATTGCCTCTCCCCAACCCTCAGATTACCAATAATTTAACAACAGTCTGATGTCAGCAAATCTGAAACCATCAGGTAGCTGGGAATTTATCACCCTAGACAGAAAGATGCAGGTCACTGATCACCTCCCCCTCACATGCTCAAGCCTTTTACTCAGTCCCCTATGCAGTGACTTCTTTTTCCTTTAAAAAACAGAGCAAACCAAAGCTCTACGCCATGACCCAGGATACCGTAGGACCTGGGACTCCTGGGCCTCTTGGTAGGGAGCATAGCCTGGTCTCTGGAAGACTTGCAGCAAATGGCATCTTGCAGCCAGGCAGCAGCCTTTGTCCCTGGGTGGGTTCATCTCCCTGTCCAAAGCTGTATGTCCTGCCAGCCCAGCTTTTTTAAAGCCTTTACTACACAAATTCCAAAGGGATGCAGCCAGGACACCACATTCACCACTGTTAAGAATTTTTTTTAATTACTTCACATCTATTGTTTTAAGGGTATTTTCTATTTCTGCTATTATTTTTTCTGAGAATTGGTGACACCCATGGAAGGATGTATCTGTAAATATGCATAATTCACTCCTGGCCAAGGCCAAGACAATACACTTTCCTTATCTCAGACAGCAGTTGAATTAATGGTGATGGCAGTCAATGGACTCTTGACTTTTTTGATTCTTCCCCAGCTCAGTCACCAGCCTCCAAGGAGAACATGGGGTTCAAACTGGTCATGTGGCCAACAGCTTTTCCAGACTTTTTGTGTCATGCTGATAGGACTCATTTCTGCAAGCAGCCAATTTCCCAGTACTCCAATAAAATTCCCACAAGCCTCCGTTCTTTCCCTGCCTTAGATAATCCAAATTTTAGCCTCAAGGAAGCTGGTAGCCCCAAATTCTGTGGCAAATGCTAATTAAACAGCTGCATTTCAGCCACTCAGGGCTCATAACAAAAGGCAACAGCTGTGTGAGAATTTTTCCCATCTCAGTGCTGAAGTCAGTGAGCTGAGCAAAACTTTGTGCATCCCCCATTCCCTCCTCTGTGCAGGTGGCTTGCACAGTGTACAGCATCATGTGGGCGTTGATTTTTGACTGTGCTGGAGCACAATGAGCAAGAGGGACGGAAGCTGCCTTTCTGACAAGCCAGAAAAGGTGCATCATCCTCAGATGACTCTATCCCCTTCCTGAGAGGTCAGCTCCNAAAAAAAGCCAAATATGATGGTGTATTTCCAGAGCCTTCTGGAGATCCCTTGCTCTCCCCCTTTAACAAAGGGTATGTACTCCTTTGGGTGATAGGGAAGGCTTTAATGGATTGATGAAAGGAGGCCTGAAATCTTTTTGAAAAGAGAAATGAACTATTTTTTCCTCAGCTTGTTTTTTTCATTGCAGATAAAGCCAAGTACCACCTGGCGTTTCCTCTGAAGTGGTACAGAAATGGGTGAGCTAATATCATCACAGATGCCAAGAAGGGGCATTTGAAGGGGATCGATGAGGAAAAGAGACCCTCTTAAAACCGTGTTTGCTTTTGTCAACACTTAATCAATTCAGATTTTCAAGAAAGAGTTGGGAGAAAAGACTCTGAAAAGAGTTCACAAGCCCTCTGGGACCATGGTGAACCTCCCACCTCTCTTGCTGCACCTGCAGCTCCACGCACCTTGGTTACTTTGTCATTTTGTTTGGGTGCTGCAACTGGAGCACTCGACCTTGTGTGGTGTGACACTGCAAAGCAGTGGTGGAGTCAGGACCAGAGTCCAGAACCCAGCAGCCCTGGCAAGAAATGTCAGGGAAACTGTTTTCTCCTCTTGCTAAAGGAGTTTCCCCGAGTCATCCCTGATCAGGGATGCACTTGTCTCTGTTCAGGGACTAAAGTTCAAATCTCACAGAGATTACAAATGGGGAATCCTTTTCAGTGAGAGCACAGGCAACTTCACCTCTGATGAGCTGAGGTTTCCTGACTCTGCAATGCTTTGCCAAGTGATTCCCTTCCCTGAGCTCTTATTGTGCTTCTGTTTGCCGTGTTAACTGATAGAAAATATTATCTAGTGGCATCTCTTTTTGAATACTATTATTCTGTTTTTAATTTAAAGCAGCAGAGAAGCTGAGGCATATCTGGAGCCTGGGAGAGAACCACAGGGAAATGCATCTGTTTGCTGCAGTGCAAATGGTGCAGTGTTGATCCTGACCTGTTACAGGGCTGACTGCAGGCTTGTGCAGAATGCTACCAATCATGTCTGCTGGTCTCCTTCTGTCACTATAAAGAGCAGAAAGGAAATCTAAAGAGTCCTAATTACTTTTTCCTAGGCCATAGTTCTATACACATACCTTTTCTATGCTAGCAGGTAATCACTGTTTATGTGGAAAGAATTAAGTGTGGCTGGCCCTTATCTCTTAACATTTTTCCCAAGGTAAGTGGTGTGGCAGAGTACTCGGAGTATTAGGCAAAGCCTCCTGTGCACTTCAGCTAAATTATGTTGCTCTAGTCTCGATGTGCAGCTGCCTGCCACTGAGGATTGACCAATATGTGGCAAAGAATATGGGTCTAATTCTCCATCCCTTTATATGTTGTGAACTGGTGCTTTAAGCTTTGTGCAACACAAAGTCCTGCAGCTGCGGACTTGGTGGCCCTTCCCATGTAAGCAGCAGCATGCATTTCAAGGTCAGAAAGCACTGGGGCTCCCCATGGAGGCATGGGAGCATCCCACTATGTGGAACCTTTGCTTCCATCTTAAGCAGCTTGCTCCTTCCTGAAAAACACTTGCCCACTCTGTGTCAATCCATGCCCCTCAGTCTCCAGAGCTCTTTCTGCTCTGTTTAACACAAGACTACCATGTGTACCCCATGCTCAGCTTGTGGTGCCTTCTGATGATGTTCAGGTAGAAAGGCCTTGGCTTTTCCAAGTACTCCTGACTCTGTTCAGGAGGGTAAATAAAGTGTTCAGATTTCCAAAACTCTTCAGCTGAGATGTCAAACAAGCAGCAGAAGACCTCCACCTCCATTGGTGGCACACCCTGGTGCAGGGTGTACCAGGGATGGACAAGTGGGTGCAGTATCCCTCTGTAGCATTCACTTCACCATTTGTGCAGGTAATCAGGGCACAGCAGGTAAGGAGGAACAAGGCTAGGGACTTTCCTCTCAGACCAGAATAAGAATGGTTTTAAGCTTTTTATACTGGAAAGGTGACAGGAGGGGGTAGCTGAAATCTGCCAAACTGGGACTGCCAGTTTAAAAAGAGGCTGTCCTGGTTTCAGCTGGAATAGAGTCAATTGTCTTCCTAGTAGCTGGTATAGTGCTATGTTTTTGAGCTAGGTATGAGAAGAATGTTGATAACACACTGATGTTTTCAGTTGTTGCTAAGCAATGTTTAGTCTAAAGTCAAGGATTTTTCAGCTTCTCATGCCCAGCCAGCAAGAAGGCTGGAGGGGTACAAGAAGCTGGGAGGGGACACAGCCAGGGCAGCTGACCCAAAGTGGCCAACTGGGTATTCCATACCATGTGATGTCAGATGTCATGTCTAGTATATAAACTGGGGGGAGTGAGGGCAGGGGGGATCGCCGCTCAGGGACTAACTGGGCGTCGATCGGCGGGTGGTGAGCAATTGCATTGTGCATCACTTGTATATTCCAATCCTTTTATTATTACTCTTGTCATTTTATTAGTGTTGTCATCATCATTATTAGTGTCTTCTTTTCTGTTCCATTAAACTGTTCTTATCTCAAACCACCAGTTTTATTCTTTTCCTGATTTTCTCCCCCATCCCACTGGGCGAGGGGGAAGTGAGTGAGTGGCTGCATGGTGCTTACTTGCTGGCTGGGGTTAAACCGTGACAGAGGCAGGCAAATTTCCCCCCTCTTTCCAGCATCCAGCACTGCCTCCAGCTTGGTGGTGCCCACTCAGCCTGGCCTGTTTCACAGCGATCGCATGACCTGGTGAGCTGAAAGGGAGCTTTACCCTGCTGGGACAGCAGCAGCTCTGCTCTCAGGGAGAAAGCATAGCCAAGGAATGAGGAGACCTCCATGCTGCATGGGGTGCTGTAAACCTGGGCATGGAGTGGCTCTTTTTTGCTACCCAGGAAAATGGGATATGGGAAAGGAGAGCTCTTGCAGAGTACTGAAACACTGATATGTTCCTGTAGTCCATAGAGGGAATAAAAGGAAACTGAGGAGAAACCCCAGCAGACAAATGACAAAAAACTACAGCAGGTCTGAAACTCCCTAGAGGAAGTAGAACAGACCTGGAGGAAATTCCACCACTGGTTCCCTGGATATCTGCAAGCAACAGGAGACAGAAACAGGGGAGAGGCTTCATTCCTGAGAAGATCTGAGCCACTCAGTGAACCTAGCACTTTGTGTAGCTCAGGCAGAAAAGGCAAGCTCCAGGTCTGCATTACACAACAGCAATCAGTGCTGGTGCAGCATAAAAACAAAGCAGAGTGTTTCACCTGAGGGTGAGGATGTCCATGCAGCTGATCACTATCCCCTAGAAAAGCATTGGGAAAGCATAAGCGGAGGCCCCAGGACAGTATGGAGAAGAGTCAAAGCAGCTTATCGGTTTCTCATCAAAAACATAAATTACTTGTAACTGAAATAATGCGGTGAGGAGATAAGTGAATGCAGCAAAGTGGACAGGTAGGTAAAGAAGAGCCTGAGGCCATCACCAGCGGGCCTCCCTCCTTGGGAGTCTCCTTGGAGGAGAGGGTTAAATTGTGGAGTTGTTGTGGAGCTAGAGATTGCTCCCAGGCAGAGTGGTCTGAGGCTGCCAGTCTCAGCCAGGCCCTGGTGAAGCTAAAGATGTCAGCTGAAACACCCCCAAGCTGGACAGTTCCATCAGCCCACCTGCGTGCAGCAGACACCTCCGGCAAGATCAGAGGCTCTGAGGCCAGTCTAAAACATGCAGGGACTGCATGATGATAAAACAGCATCTGTGGACGGAGCCGATACCTGAACTCAAAATAAAAAGCAGTTTGCTGCTTCTGGTAAACGCTATCCCTATAGAAATGCAGTTTCATCCTCCTGCCTGGCTGAATGAGCTAACTAGAGCAATCAAGCTTTTGTGAAGTGTCCCTAACCAATACAGAACTACTGTAGACCCCTGGTGCCCAGTCTTTCTCCTATAGAGTGTCTTGTTTCTGACTGATGGACCAAATCTTGCTGTAGTTTCAGCTTTGGGGATCTTCTCCTCCTCAGAGGCCTGGTGCCCTCATAAACCACCCTGGCTTTGCTCTTGTGTCCTGTGCTTTATGGTGCAAGCCTGACACTTGCTGGTTGCTTTACAGCCTTCTGTCCACTCCAGTAACACAGCCTTGCTGCAAGCCAGCAGCACCCTCCTCCAGCCAAGCTAGGAGAGGACACAGAAACTAGTGCTCTGGCCCCAGCTTGTAATACCCCCATTCCAGCCGGTTTTAAGTCCCAAGTGTACTCAGGGCGGTAGCACCCTTACTGGCAGTGCACAGTCCCACCGCATCTGAGCTGGGGTTGGGGTGCAGGGATGGTAATGACAATGGGTCCCATCAATGTTCTTGTGACAGTCAAGTAGAAGTAAGGATGCAAGTCAGGTCTGAGGTCAAGCCAGGAAATCCAAACATCCGAGGAAGAGGAGTGGGAGGAGGAATGCCTATGACATGTCTCAGGCCAGGACTGAAGGGGCAGGGATGAACTTAAATGGGGCTCCTGAGCCCATGGGCAGAGGTTGTGGGTGGGGGTCCCAGGTAAGGCTGGTTGGGTTGCCTATGGATGTCCTCAGGGCCCTGACACAGAGCTGTGTATGAGCAGTTGTTAAAGTTGTGAATTACTCTTGGGTACAGTGAGAGCCTCCAAGTCACCTTGCTTCCACTCCTGTGTCTGGCAGTGGGCAATCACAGACACCTGAAGTAGAGCCTAAGAACAGAGCAAGCCCAGAGTAAAATTTCTAAGGATTTTCACAGCCTCCACCAATGTAGGGCTTAGGCCCTACCTGAGCCATGTAGGGCTTCTGTGTCCTGGTGGATTTGTCTTTCCTGAAGCCATCTGGTCTTTCCCGTCCAGCATCCACCACATCCTGCTGTGGGCAGTTCTGCAGCATCACCACACATCATGTAAAAGCCGCCTCTTCCTGAACGTTTCGAACCTGCCATCTCTTGCCTTCATTTGAGCCCTCTGAGCTTTTGTATCAGAGGAGGCAGAGGTTAATCTCTGCTAATTTCTTCCACGCCATGTGAACCACTGATTTCACATCAGTGGGCACAGAATGGCTGAAGGCTGCAAACTCTGTGTGCTCTAACATGTCAGTGAGCATACAGTGGATTGATAGCAGGCTCTGTATCCTCTCTTTCTTTGAACGAGCTGATTTTGTTAACTTGATGGCACAGAGGGAAAGAGATGGAGGTACCCAGGCAGATGCTTTTCTCCAGTCTCACAACTGCTAGACTCTTCCAGACAAAAGAAAGCTCCCAGCACTGTGAAACCATGGCCTCTCTTGCCTTATCCCAGGCTGGCTGGTTGCCAGGCCAGCTAGGCAGATCAAATCCCCTTGTACCTCAGTGCTTGCTGTGACCTGATGCTGAAAAATGCACTTCTGTCCATGTTCTGACCTGTCACCCATCTCCTGAGTCAGCCTGTGGAAATTCAGTATGAGACAGGGAGTGACATTCAGCTGTGCTCTTTTCTCCTCCACAAATATAAGTATTTCTTTATACGTTTGTGGTTTTTTTTTTAAGTCAGGGCCTCTGGAAAACAATCCCTCCTCTCCCTAAAATACTGGGAGATACAAACACTGAGGCCTTGGCCTCTGTGTTAAATGTTGCTGGAATAAGCTGCACCTCTCTGCTTGTTTTTTCTTTTCATTTTACCCTTCAACTCTGAATGTGTCCCTGGAAATGATTCTTTCAGACAGCTAGTCCCCAGCAGCTTAGAGGCTACTACTGCCTGCACAAGAGCAGCTCGACCCTCTGCATGCTTGCAAGGCTAAAGCCTGCTGATTATTTCATGGGAGAAGATGGGAATGGAGAGACCTGGACAGCCAGAGCAGAATGGCTTAACCCCTGTGCTGCTGGATCTCCTACCCCACTGTTGTGCTGGTGATCTGGCAGAGTGTGTGTAGGTTGGGATACACCCAGGCACTGCCTGGATGCCCTCACTCTAGGAAGAATGGTTGGTAGGAGGAAAAGAGGTGAAGGTGGTACCAAGCAGCAAGGAAAATAATGCAGCATCAAAAGGACACAGCACCTGCAAGTATCAAGGAGAGACAGCAAAGAGGAGCTGGGAGATGCTGGTGCATTTCCTGCTGAGCAGAAGCAATGCCAGGGCTGGGTATCCTTTCTGAAACAGCCATGTTGTAGTTGTACTGTTTTTTTCTCACCTGGAGTCATCCTTTGCTCTCAGGGGCAGCAACATCATTGTTCCTAGCGGGTCAGGCTGGTATGGAGTGCAAGTCAAAGTGCCCTGCGGATGGTGAGGATCACCAGCAGCCTGTGGAGGGTGAGGAGAAGTGGGCTGATGGGGGCACAGTTTTTTAGAAGAAAGCCCCTCTGTTCTCTCCCCCTAAAGCCCCTTCCAGTAGCTGGAACCTTCAGTCCTCGCCAGCACTCTGTCTGATCCTGGGGCATCTGCCAGGCCCTCTGCCTTGCTTCAGGGAGCAGGAAAATCCCTGGGGACTCAGGAGAATTTGCTCTTGTGCCATTGCAGACCTTTTCCTATTTTACTCCACTGGCTTGGCCGTCTGCTGGGCTTTGTGTCATCCTCAGCCCCAGCTGGTAGGCATAGCTCCCAGCCGGACCCCATCCCTTCCTCCCCCCCTCCCCACCTTGCAGGGCCACCCTCCAGCTGTGCATTTGCAAGAGTGCAAGTGCAGGCTCTCTAAAAACTGTCTGTGATGCTTTGCAAGGAGACTCAGGGATCACTTGCAGTGTCCTCCCCTTCCAGATCACTCTAGTTCTTGCTCCCAAATACGCCTGTTTGCTTCTGTTCACCAGCATGTGAGTGGAGCCAGTGTGTTGTGAGGCCAGCAAGCTCTTCAGTGTACCCCAAGTACAGAAAAGCAGTTGTACATCATATTTACAAATGAGGGCTTTCCACCCCTCTGTGCTTCTCCCCGTCCCCAGTGGCAGCCTCCACTGCTCCTCCCATGCACAGCGTGAGGGCTGCTCTGCTGGGCACAGGTGAGTCCCTGTGGGACAGGAGAGGACACACTGCAGGCACCTCAGCCGCATGCCTTCCTCCTTCCCTGCCGGTAACACTGGGGAACTGCATCAGCCTAAAGGAGCTTTGAGCTGAGCTGTCACAACGCAAGTGGGAAGCGGCAGCACAAAGGGACTCGCAGCCTGTACATGTCTGCCCACCATTCTGCCTCCTCGCTCCCTTCACACCCAGGTTGTGGCTTGCTTCCTGCAGCGATTCCTCTACTGTCTGTGACAGGAGCAAGGCAGAGAGAGAGGGCTGCAGAGGGGACGTATTGCCCTGCAGCATGGGAGCCAGCAGCGAGCAGGTAGTGGCCCAAAACACCAGGAGTCTCCCAGAGCTACAGCTGCTCCATGCTGCATGGGCCATCAGCATGTTTTCTATGATGGTACTGGGATGAAGCCAGTCTGGTTTTGGGGTGTGCATCAGGAGAAATGCACCTTGGGGTAACACCCGACAAGGGATGTTACTACCCTGCCTGCCCCTCCTTGAAGTGAAGTTTCAGCATGTGTCACTCAGATCTCTCTGCTGTCCACTTTATTTGGAGCCCACCACACTTGGTGGGAACAGTTCAATCAGCTTTGGATTGGGCCTATGTCAGCAGGTGTGGTGGGTTGACCCTCGCTGGACACCAGGTGCCCACCAAGCCATTCTATCGCTCCCCCACCTCAGCTGGACAGGGGAGAGAAAATATAACAAAGGGCTCACAGGTCGAGATAAAGACAGGGAGAGATCACTCAACCAATTTCTGTCACAGGCAAAACAGACTTTTATTGGGGAAAATTAACTTAATTTATTGGTATTCAACCAGAGCAGGGTAATGAGAAATAAAACCAAATCTCAAAAACACTTTCCCTCCACCCCTCCCTTCTTCCCGGGCACAGCTTCACTCCCAGATTCTCTACCTACCCCCCCCAGCGGCACAGGGAGTACGGGGAATGGGGGTTACGATCAGTTCATCACACGTAGTTTCTGCTGCTTCAACCTCCTCAGGGGCAGGACTCATCACACTCTTCCCCTGTTCCAGCAAGGGGTCCCTCCCACAGGAGACAGTCCTCCATGAACTTCTCCA
>VYZV01013247.1:60917-75162 GCA_013401275.1 Pandion haliaetus | reverse complement strand
CCCCCCCCAAAACCTTGCCACACAAACCCAATACAGCAGGGATCAGTAAAGCCTGCCAGATGAGGTGCGAGATGCCAGCAAACCAGTGGCACCCTCTCCTGCCTTATCCTTCCTTTTTGGTTTGCAGCCAAGTCCTCGCTGCCTTTACAGGGTTTTGTTGGACAGAAATACCCTCTGTCTCTCTCCTCTCCCCCAGGAAAGCAAAACTTAGTGCATCCTCCTGGAGACCTCTTCTCCCACAGCAGTTTGCAAGCCACCACTTTTACATAAAGCTTGGCACTTTTCCCCATTCTGCCTCTCATTTCCATCTAACGGTCCCTAAAATCTTGCAGACTCATTTATTTCCTCTGTCATGAGCTGCTGGCAGAGATTTCCCTCCTCCTAGTTTGGCTGAGGTCTGAGCAGACCCTGTGCTCACCTATCCTGCACCAGCACTCCTGATGGTAGCAGCTGGACCCTTTCTATCTGCAGCACACCCTAGGCTTTATTTGCAGCTGCCTGGTACATTGAGCTGTACAGACCCACACTGCTGTGCAGTGGCAGAGTTCTGATTCATTCAGCTACAGGGCTTGTAGTTCCACCAGTGGGGACCTGCAGCAATGAATCAGTCTCTGACTGACACAGATGGATACCTGGCCTGCAAACGCAAGTGTAAGAAGTGAATTTGCTAGGTAATAATTTTTAATCTATATAAACAGCAGCTAAGGTTTTATTTATTATTTCCCAGCAAGTGATTGCATTTAAAGGGGAGAGAAGACATTTTGCCATTAACTGTAGTAGTTATAAGAGTATGATGCAGTTTTGGAGATCCAGGTTGTTTTCTAGGGGGCAGGGAGCTAACTTTCCACCTAGATCTCATGTGTGAATACAGAACAGTCTGCAGTGAAAAAACCCTGCATCTTACTCTGCATATGATTCCCCCCTAGGGTACCTCTCTGTTTAGGTATAAAGTTCCAGCAGTCAGTTGTCCTTCATAACCCCAGCAGCTAATGCTGCAACCCAAGCTGTCCAGAAAGTAGTGTGCTGTGGGAGAAGAGGTGTCCAGGAGGATGCGCCAAGTTTTGCTTTTCTGGGGTGGGGGAGAGAGAGAGGGTATTTCTGTCCAACAAAACCCATAAAGGAGCCCTGCAGAGAAGAAGTTGGGGGTATTAGTGGATGCAAAACTGAATACAAGCCAGCAATGTGTGCCGAAAGCCAATCGCCTTCTGGGCTGCATCAAAAGCAGCATGACCAGCAGGTCAAGGGAGGTGATTCTGCCCCTCTACTCTGTTCTCGTGAGACCCTACCTGCAGTACTGTGTTCAGCTCTGGGGCCCCCAACAGAAGAAAGACATGGACCTGCTCAAGCGAGTCCAGAGGAGGGCCACAAAGATGATCAGGGGAATGGACCACCTCTTCTATGAGGACAGGCTGAGAGAGTTGAGGTTGTTCAGCCTGGAGAAAAGAAGAGAGACCTCGGGGAGACCTTACAGCAGCCTTCCAGTACCTAAAAGGGCCTACAAGAAAGCCAGAGAAGAACTTTTTACAAGGGCATGTAGTGATATAACAACTGTAATGGCTTTAAACTGAAAGATGGTAGATTTAGATTAGATGTAAGGAAGATGTTCTTCACTGTGAGGATGGTGAGACACTGGAACAGGTTTCCCAGAGAGGTTGTGGATGCCCCATCCCCAGAAGTGTTCAAGGCCAGGTTGGATGGGGCTTTGAGCAACCTGGTCTAGTGGAAGGTGTCCCTGCCCACGACAGGGAGAGTTGGAACTAGATGATCTTTAAGCTCTCTCCCAACCCAAACCATTCTATGATTCTGTGATTATTGTGGCTATTGCCATTAATGAAAACTTCCAGCTCAAGTGGGTGTGTCATTATCTGTAACATGGTACTAAAGGCAACGGTTCTAGCAGCAAATGATGAAGCCTGAGAAAACTCTGCAGGCTTGAGATCATGGGAAATACAGGAATCTCTGACCTTGTATAGTGTGTGCATTTTTTCTGCCAGCTGATGCTAAAGTGAACAGCAAAGAGGGAAGAGGTTGGCAGACAAAGGGTAAAATCAGGATGCCCACTGATCTGCCCATGCCCTTGCTCTGAAGTTTGACAGTGGTGTTGGAGTCCTTCAAGCCGTTCTGTTTTCCTTTGGCAGCCACTGCAGTCCAGGCTGGAGGGAGAGACCTTGCTAGCTGAGCTGGAATGTGGTTTTATTGCATTGATGCTGACTCAGCTGGTTCACAAAGGTGAATTCTGAACCTCATCTACCTGCTAATGTTTCCTTAGATGTCTGGGGAGTCAGAGCATGGGGGCAGACCATCTGTCACCCCCAAATCAGAAGAAATACTTGAAAAGTTCACTTGGAAACAGAAATGTTTGTAGGCTTGGGGTCAAATCTTGGACTCTCTTACACTTGGATAACCCTGCATGGATTGGCATTGGGAGGAACCAGCAACCTCTGGGGCATACAGACATGCCACATTATGCATCTGAAATGCATGGCCATACATGAAGATTGCTAGAGTCAGGAAGAAACAGCTGCAGAAAGAAGCACCAGGTTTTGATGAAATACATACTGACTTCCATTGGATCAGAAACAAAACCCATGGGGAGGAGGGAGGACTGTCCTCTCAGGTGACCTAGCTTCCTATCGTAAAGTGGTCACTTCACTGCCAGCTTCCAGCAAGGGTTTAGCTCCCCTCAGCAAAGTGAGGCCACACAACCTAAACCCCAGGGTCACCCACAGGGTGAAGCAGTCCCAAGGACCATCAGAGGCATAAAGACACAAGCTGCAAGGACAGAGTAATTCTTTCTGAGAGCACAATAAAATTTGTATATCACTGTTGGATTTGGGGCTTTTAGCCTGCTATGACACTGTGAGCCCAGGAATTGCCAATGAGTGGGGTGGCTGCCGATTTTTTCTAATATAGGTCTTGGATGAGCAAGAGAGGTTTAATTACAGAGCAATTCACTCTGTTCTGCTCAACCTACAAAAGTTGTTGGATGCAGAGAGAGCAATAAAAGGCTCAGCTCAGCTGTCTCTCAATGGTGAAGAAGGACTGGTGCCCTTAGGCAGTGGTGGTGAGACAACTAGGTTGGAAGGAGCTGTTTTACTAGCTTAGTGGGAGTCTGGAGGGAGATTCAAGAAGTGCCTTTAAACTTCAGATGCCTCTAAGGGGAGTGAAGCTGGGGGCTGGAAAGAGTGATCATAAGCATCACATGTGCTAGTTCAATGCTAAGCATCCTGAAATATTAAGGTTTTTTTTCCCCTATAAACATAGCGCTCTGTTGGTTACTGTAGGCTACAGGGTGCGCTTGTTCTTAGACTTTTTTCTGTAAAATAAATCTGTATTATTGCTAGTGGGTGAAAGCTCAGGTATCTAAATCACTGTTAAGTAGCTGGAAACCCACAGCCCCAAAGCCCTGCAAAATAGCCAGAGCTGACAATGCTGCAGATAAGTCAGGCCCAAAGCATCTGAGTTAATTTCCAAAGGTTCTTCTCCTGCAATTTCTCCTCCTAAAGGCTCCTGGCTTCTCTGATGAGGGTGACCTTGATTAATGACAGAGAGCCATGTGAGAAGGCAAAATCAGCAGCAATCCCTAGAGACAGTTCAATAAAGCAACAAATGCTGTTTTACCCCGAGGTTTGGATTTATCCTGGCAGTGCTGTGATGAGGCAGAAGAAAAGCCAGGTAGGATGGCTGGTTCTGGTGACTCCTGGAGCAACAGGCATCTTGTGTGGCTTCCCTTCTGCCTCATAATGGATATAGGATTAGTGCCTCCTCTTCCTCAGCAGGGGCACTGCCAAGATCCTTCCCCCTTATTGTCTCAGCTTGTAGGAACTCAGCATCAGAGAACACAACCTTTCTATCCCATGGACCCCAGTTGTACTGGAGGGTAGGACTATAAACTTCACTTCATGGGGAAGCCAGAACAACAAATATGTACTTGAGGATTAAAAAAGAAGTGCTTGGAATTGGAACCTCTTCTGTGTCAGGTCTGTAGCTGCTTTACCAGGGAGGTAGGTGCAAGATGCATGGAGAGGCCTGGGATTAGCAGACATGGTCTAAATGCTCTTGCCATGGTTATTTATTTAAGACGCATGATATCCTATGGGATGAAATGATGCCCTGATGAGCTTACTCTCCCATTCTCTATTCACATTGTTCAGATATGTTTCAGTGCTGGTAGAGGCAGCGGTGCAGTAACACAGGTTCTCAGAGTGGATAAAATGTCAGTGCTCCTTTCCCTTCAGAAGAACAGCCCATCTTCTCACCCACAGATCTAGCCTAGGAGTCTCCTCTTCCCCCGTGTCCTGAACAAACCCTTGGACCACTGCTAATGCAACCGTGCTCTGTCTTCCTGCATGTCGCTGGCAGGAGCTGGTCCAACCAGCCACGGCTCCACTTAATGCCCTGCTGACACACTTCTACAGACAATGCTGCTGCTCCTCTCAGCTCCCCCAAATTGTGCTGGGAGCCCATGATCCCAAGGCCTTCTTGCCTCTGGGCTCTACCACCAGCTTTAAGACAGCAGCCCACCTCCTGGGCTGGGAATAAATAGTATGTGTATGTGATTGTTTATACTGCATACGTGACCTGCAGCAATGCATGCACACAAAACAGAGATATGTGAGAAGCAACATCACCAGTATGTCCAGAGGGACAAGCTCCAATGGCACATACATGTATGTCCATATTCAGAGAAGTAGCCCTCAGTGCATGCAGCGACAACCAGCTTAAATGAAACTTAACATGAACCAAAAAGAAAAAAACAGCTTGACAACACAAACCCCTGGCAAAATGAAACCAGTTTGAAAGACCAGCTGCAAAAATTATGGCCAATAACAATTTTAATTCTCTTGTGATGAGTAATGTCTCCTGGCACCTAGCAAGCAGTTGACATCAAGCTAGCAGAAGTCAGGAAGGACGTTGAATAATGCCATGTTTTGCGGTGATGTCAGCAGGTGTGACCATTCTGGAGCCTGAAAGCAGGCAGCAGCCTCCTGAGATGCCTAACGACAATAACAGACCCATTCTGGTACTCTGTGGGTGGGCAACTGTGTTGTGGTTTAACCCCAGCCAGCAACTAAGCACCACACAGATGCTCACTCACTTCCCCTCCACTCAGTGGGATGGGGGAGAAAATTGGGAAAAGAAGTAAAACTTGTGGTTTGAGATAAGAATGGTTTAATAGAACAGAAAAGAAGAAGCTAATAAAGATAATGATAACACTAAAAAAATGACAGTAATAATAATAAAAGGATTGGAATATACAAAACAAGTGATGCACAATACAATTGCTCACCACTCACTGACTGATGCCCAGTTAGTTCCCGAGCAGCAATCCACCCCTCCCAGCCAACTCCCCCCAGTTTATATACTGGGCATGATATCACATGGTATGGAATATTTCTGTGGTCAGTTGGGGTCAGCTGTCCTGGCTGTGTACCCTCCCAACTCCTTGTGCCCCTCCAGCCTTCTTGCTGGCTGGACATGAGAAGCTGAAAAATCCTTGACTTTAGACTAAACACTACTTAGCAACAACTGAAAACATCAGTGTGTTATCAACTTTCTTCTCATACTGAACCCAAAACATAGCACAATACCAGCTACTAGAATGACAATTAACTCTATCCCAGCTGAAACCAGGACATTTTGGCAGCTCCTGAACTGGTGTAGTGGGTACAAACTATAACATTTCCCAGATCAGTTTTCAGCAGTTGGTCGAGCTTCTGAACTGAGATAATCCCTGAAGCCCACCTGCTGCTCCTGCAAACACCAAAGGTGGGGGGTGGGGGCAGGGTGTACATCACTGCAGTAAGCACGAGAGCTGAGCAATACCTTTCTTTGTGGAAGATACCCAGCAAGCAAGTGTCTTCCCTGGCTCTTCTAAAGGCTATGGCACTTTCAGGGAAGGGTGCAAGCCGTGGTTGCAATCCATGAATATGATCTCTGAAATTTAGTTATTTCTTTGAAGGGTGCTAGCTCTCTCTTGCAGGAACTCCAGCTTTCACTCCTCCTTCTGCTCTTTTGTCTATTAAACCAGAGAATATATGTTACTGTAGGTAAGTTAAAAACTACTAAAAATGGTTTGTGATCTACTAAAAATCTAGGGAGTTTTATCTAGCATTTTGGGGAACTGTGTGAAGTACTGTCTGACTTACTTGGTCTGCTGAAGGTTTGATGTGGCTTGAGCAATGTAGCAAAAAAAAGTTGCTGCGCTTAGTCTTTAATGAATGGAGGGCCATATATCTCACACATTCATCTCATATGCCAGCAATGACATTTTTTCAGTGTGTTATGTAGTTGCTCAACACATTGTGCAGCCACTCAGGGTTTAGAAGGACTGCACCCTGTACCTTATTAATTCAAATAGCATGGTGCCAGCCTCAGATCAAGGTGAACTAGGAACCTCATGCAGTGTCAGTGATTTGTTCGCATTGTTTTCTACGCCAACCGCTGTGAACATTTTCTCTGGACAGGAGTGATGAACTTCCTCTAGTTGGGTTCTTGCTGATGACCAATTGAACAGAGAAGTGGCATGTGGCCATATTGCTTCATACTGATAGACAAAATAAGCCTGCAAGTATATTTGTTTGCTTAAGGGTTTTCTGTCCTGATGTGATTATGCATTTTTTTCTATGCTTTTGCAATATCAGGGATGTCAATTCCTCTCTTATTTCTCACTGTTGGTGGCATACTTGTGAAGTACTGAAGAGGTGTCTAACATACAGATGCCTAACATACAGCAGGAAGAGGTGGTCGTGGTTCAGAGTCCCTCTCCACCCCCTATGCTCCTCATTTCTACCTGCAGCCAGCACACACCTTCCTGCCTCTGTGTGTGTTCATGTGTGTGTGCGCATGTGTTTGGGAGCAGCCTGGAGCACACGGAGTGCTGCAGCTTTACTGCCCAGCGGTGGGGCACGTTCCCCACCAGCAGATGCTGGTGTGAAGGCAAACAAACACTCCTTAGCCAGCTGCTGAGCATGCTTGTGGAGTGCAGGGTGGCACGTGCATGAATGGAACGTGATTGCTTTGCTTCTGGGGTGGGGTCAAGTCCAGAAGAGAAGGTCAAAGATCCCCTTAAGGGATCTGGCTGAGTGCTGGTCTTGGGGCTTTACAGAGTGACTTCAGCTCTGTCGCCACAGTGGCGTGAGGGTGGGCTTATATCAAAGACATTCATTTTGGCTGGCAGGATGGCAATAAGTTAATCAAGCAGAAAAAACAGTGAGAAGAAGCAGCTTTAACCCTTCTCTGCTTCCTCGCAGGCTCTGGAAAGGGGGATCAGTCCCTAAGGCACCCTTGGACTTGTGCATGCACCTCCTTGTCTAGCCTGCTTTCCAGCCAGTCCCACCACCCCACTGGTGTTCAGGCAATCTTAGTCCACCACCACACTCCTTCTTTGAGGCTTTTGATAGTCCTGGGGTTTCCTGGGTGGAGGCTGGGAAACCCACAGTGTCCTGGGCAGGCTGGAGAGGAAACTCTCATATGGCATCCAGAGTGTCCCTCCCATAACTGTTGCTTCCTGCTGCTCTTTCCCCTGCCAGCCCCAGGGAAGTTTCTGAATCCCTTGGCTGGGATATGTCCCCCACATGGAAGGGGAAAAATCCATAATCAGCTCAGTTAATGTTAAATGGATTGTTATTTAGGAAACTAAGCACCGAAAAGTGTGTTACCGGTTAACAGCCCTCTCTTGCCCTGGCTGTACCTGAACTCAGGAGGAGACTGGCACCATGCATTGCTGTCTTCCAGCTTCTGTGAACACTGCATGGACTCCTGTTTAAAAAGTTGTAAGTGTTCGTGGCTGCGCTGTGTCATTAGAGCAGCTACCCTGTTCTTCCATTGGTGCTTCTACTGTTTAGATGGCTGTGTGATTTGTTTGGGTTGATTTTTCTTTTTTCAAAAAAATCTACAAGTACAGACTGTGATGGCTTGTTAATAATACAGTGCCTCTTTCTACGGGGAGATGCCTCAGAGCTTGTCTGAATCCAGTCAAAAGGCTTTTTTTAAAATAACTAGCTTTATTTTGTAGCACAACAAACCCAAACCACATGTGCTCCATGCTGAGTTCATTTGTGGAGGCTTCTGTTCACCTCACATTTTAATACCAAAGCTATAAACCCTGGAGTGGAAAGGTGGTGGGCACAATGGTGTCTTGCAGAAATGCCACCAGACATGAGGCTGACAGCAACACTGCCAGGCATTGCTGTAACGATCTTTGTTTCTTTGAGTCATGCAAATAGCTATAGCCTCTTCCTTCTGTGCCTGTCTAAGGCAAGAAGGCTGATGGTTCAATGGATGCTACTGTTAAGGCAGTGAGTAGAGAGAAAACAATGCAAAATTCATTAGCAAATCCATTGCTCCCACATACACAGGCTGGAAAAGCAAAAAATCAACAGCAACATTCACAGAGCTGAAGCTCCAGCTTCAGCTGCACATAATTTTCAGGTGTTCTTGGCATAGGATCAAGGTCCTGGTTTGTGGTGTGAGGAGGGAGGGAGGAGGATTGAAGCAGGATGCCCTGTATTTGACTTGAATACGTTGCACTCAACATCAGGTGTGGTGCAAAGTCTGCTGCTTATTTGATTGGGAAAGTGGCATTTGGGTTTGATTCCTTATTGTGGCTGGTCTCTTGAAGCAGGACAAACCCTGCTTTCAGCATAAAGTATACAGGCTCAAGTTCCAGGTTATTTTTTTTAAGCACTCTTAATCCCTCAAGTTGAAAATCCTCCTGGCATAGCTCTAGGCAAAGATGGGATTTGGCGACTACTCTCATTACTTTTTTTTCTTTTCTGAATGGCGGCTCCCTGTTCTCTGCCATCCCCACTCACTTTTTTCACTGTTTGGATTCTTGCTTATGTTGCTTTTCCAGCTTTACTTTCTGGAGGGATTGCCTCTTGTTCCCAAATACATCCTTTGCATCAGCTTGGGCTGTCCTTCAAAAAGGGAAGCAGCCAGTGCAAAGCATTCTGCGTGAGTCAGAAATCCTTACAGATGAGCTAAACACATCAGAGCAGAAACCAGGTCAACAGTACCTCTCACAAGAATTTAGCTACATCCCTGGCATGGCACTTTTGATCTGTCTCTCTCCCAACCCTTCTACTTCCCTGTATGGTCACACCTATGCCAGAAGGAGAGATGTGCTTAAAATCTTGGTGTGGACAAGGCAGGTTGTATTGACCAGTCAAAGCATGTTTCACTTTCCTTTAGGAAAAAATCATCAGTTAACGCACTGAAAACATATCGCTTCTCCTTTTCCACCCCCATTAGTGAGGACAAAGCCTGTCTGCTCTTCTTCAGGATGGCTTTTTAGGAGTAAGGACCGGCTCTTGTTGTGTGTGGCTGTACAGTACCCATCAGACATGTTCCATGCCTGTTCAGCAAGAACACTACAAACCTGAAGTACAAAACAACCATATGCTCCCCCTTTGTGGTGATGTTGGAGTCACTGTGTCATGAGAAATCCATATGCTAGAACAGCCAAGAAGCTTGAATTTGGGCCCTTGGGAATTGGAATGAATTTATATTGTAAGCTCCAAATCCGGTTTTATTATATATCCCTAGGGTATATGATGGCACCATTGCCTACTGGAGTGTATACCAGGCCATATCAGTGGAGTGTAGCTGCCAACTGCAGCCCAGAGATGAGCTACAACAGCACTCCTACCCAGTCTTCACACGGCACAACATCTGCCATGGATGAACCATGCATTTGTACTCAGCTAAGGTATTTTCCAGGTAGCAGTGTAACATGGTGGGACTGTGGTTAGAAACTTCTCAAGAGCTGCTATCTGCCTTGTGCCATGGCCCAAAGGCAATTTTAACAGTTTGTTGGCACCCCCTTTCTGCCCTACCTCTTGCACAGCCTGTGGCTCTCTTCAGTCCCAGGTTCCCTTCATTCTCAGCCTGTACTTTCTCTTCCACTCCATCAAGGATGACGAGCCTAGCAAGAAGCTGCACCAGGAGGCAATGCTAACCAGCAAGGAAAAAGATAGCGAAGTACAGGACATTGCAACACATTGTGCCATGATGTCAGGTACAATACATGTCTGATAATGCACTGCTAGAAACATCTTTTATGCTGCTTCTTAGCTGTGAGGAGTTAACGTATGTTTTAACTTGTGCTTCAGAGTTTCCCATGGCTTCAGAGAGGCAGAATTTCTGGCAGAGCATGATATCCATTTTTCATGATGAAGCTGCAGTAACAAGATGCCAGTGGGACAGCTCTAGGAGTGTGAACATAACTGGAGCATCATGATGGGTCCTGAGTAATGTTATTTCTGCAGATGCACAGAGAAGATAAGTTTTAGCTGTTTGCATGTATTTAATTCTTTATAATAATTCAAAATGCAGTCAATTTGATGGTATCTCCCTGTGACCAATTCTTTAATTTGGTGCACATTGCTACAATTATGATATTACATGAGAATCTTGGCTTTAAAATAAGTTTATAAAGAGCATTTGGAATTTTAATTATGACATTTGACTTTTAAGTGACAGCTGTCAGTGGATAGGAAGCCCTGTGCTCAAATATGAGGAGTTCAGCTCACTGAAATTGAGATACGCTTATCCACGTTTCCACATTTCGGAGCACCTGTTTCACATTTCCAGACATTTCCTCACATACACCAAAGCCATTTTAAAATGACAGTCAAGATTCTCATGCAGTATCTTGGTTGAGGAAGCTAGAATGCTCAGAGAAGACTCAAAATTACAAGAGCTGGCCAGACTCACGATTTGGTGGGACTGAATTCTGGTCTGGGAAAGATGCAAGACCAGAAAGAAACCGTGGCCAAATCCCTTCAAGACTTTCATGCCAAAGCAAGCCATTGTAGAGCTGGCTGCAGGTACTAGTCCTGCTGGAGAAGGACTCTCCTGCCCCAATTAAAAATTCCCTCATTTCAGCCTAGGGCTCCTCGCTAGGAAAACCTGCACTCCTGCAGTGTGTGCTGCCTCAGTTGCACAGAGCAATAGTACCTACTCCAGCACTGAAATTTTGGAAAGAATGTAATTCCTAAGGAATGTATTTGTTTATCACACCATTGTCTTTAATAAAATAGCTCCAAAGAATCAGCATGGACTGTTTTTTCACAATGTGGTTTTTATTAGCAATTTCTTCAGCCTAGCAGATGCCAGCATGCAAGCTATGCAAAGAGCAAATCTCTTCCTCCAAGTGTAAATATTTACAGACCATATTCAATGGTATTTATTACTCTGCAAACATATTGTCAACATTTCTATACAGACTCTTCCCTAATCATAGCCTGAGAGTTGGCAGAGGCATGTCCTCTGTGAAAAGATGGTTATGGAAAAAAATGATAGCAGGCTGAATAACTTCTTGGCTTAATTAGACTGGAGTTATACCAGAGGTGAATCTGGCCCACACCAAGTTAAAACCCTGTTATAGGTGCTTGTACCTACCACACGCAGAGTTGGAGAGATGACACTTGTAGGGGCACAGCTCTCCCAAGCAGCCTTGGAAGCTCTCTTGGCACTGGACAAAAGGGGCCATTACAATGCAGGGCAGGGAGGTTCAACCTTCCACACGTTTTAAGGGATGTAGTTCGACCTTTTCTTAGACATAATAGGAGATGTATGACTATTTGTGACTATTCTTTACATTGCATCAACTGGCTAAGTTTATCTGAATAGTCCAGAAGAGCAAATATAACCTATCCCAATCACCATCTGTTCTTAAAACAGAGATGTGTTATTTCTTAAATGCAGACCTGCCTTTTGGTCTCTAGCTCAGTCAGTGCAAACCCCCTGAATGGGTTAACGTCTGGGACATAGCTTGACTATATTGGAGCCATTTCTGTTTAAACTAATATCCTAAAATCTCCTTTCCTGCACCTCCAGCCCAAACCCCTTTGATAGCATTTCATTACATCCCATAATCTCCGCTCTCCTGACAACGTGGAATAAATACAAACTGAAAGCTCAATGGTGGTTTAGCCCTCATTTATATTCTATGAAAACCTGCTATTGCAAGCATGTCTTAGCACCCCAGCTTTTCACACGAGGCATGTAAAGTTGCAAAGATCTCTAAACACTTCAAAATTATGTCCTCTGGGATTCTCAAAGGAAACAGCCTGACCTACTGACATTCCCCGTGCATCATAGGGACAGAGGTGAGCGAGGGCACATTCATGACATCCTGTTCTCTTTTTTTGTGTGGTCACAGCTTTTTTTCAGTGCCTATATTTTCCCATTCCACATCTGGGCTTCTCCATGTGCATTTTTTTTTTTGATCCTGAGACTGTTTTCCCAGAAATGTGCTTGCTCGTTCCCCACTACACCAAGCCTTAGGGCCGTGTGCCCTCCTCCTTTGCTCAACAGCTTCACATTGTTTCCTCCATCATTGTGCTTGGTCCTGCCAGATAATCTGTTCTACAGCAGACAGTCCTCCTCCCCCTTCAACTGTCTCTTCTAATTCTCTTAAACTGCAGAGCTTCCTTCTCCCTTCCTCCTTTTCTGGAAAGGAGGGGAGCAAATATTTCAGTAGATGTCAGTATCCCACATGAATGATGGAATGCTATATCTATAGAACATATACAAACAGACAGGCTTTAAATTGAGTCCTTAATGTGGAATGCTGGCCAGCTCTGCGTTTTGTCTACTTTTAATTAACTGATGGACCAGGGTAACAACTACTCCTCCTCATTGCTCATTTCGAAAAGCAAATGTGTGCATTCTAAAATTACATTGGGATGTGTGAATGATTTCAGCATCACTTTCATCCTTGGCCAGATTAGCAGTAGCAGCTGAAATCCTTATATGATTTGAGGTAGCAAGAGCTCCTTCTTCACCTGTTCGATTCCACTGTGCCTGCACGTGCACAATGCTGTTTTCTGCACCTTTTTTTGATCACTCTTCTTTGGGCGATCTGGAAATAACCTGAAGGAGCTGAATTAAGGAGGCAGTGTGCTTGCTATAAAATGGGCACCCACGGCTTAAAGGAAGTCCTGCACTTTTGGCCATTTCATGGAGCTGGCTCCATGCTTCAGAATGTGGCTCAGACAGATGTATCATAAATGTGTGTCTGTATATACATGTACATAACATGGTATATGAAAGTTTCAAAGCTCCACTCTGCTAGAGTTTGCCCAAAGCAGCTGTGGGCTGCTATGTGCAAACTTTTGACATAGGCAGCAGCACTGAAACCAGCAAAACAATCAACAAGGAGCTGATTTCTGCTGTTTGATTCAGTAATTCAGCAGCATTCTTTACTTAAAACAACGCTGTTGACAGTAAACTATCATGTCTAGTAAACCACAGACTTGCATAGTTTAGGGATTACACAAGAAAAGTTTTAGATGCCTAGATTATGGTGGAGTATCTGTGTTTTTCATAGTCCAGGGTAGCAAGAAGCTGTTGGCCTGTACATTTTTCTAATTTTCCCCCCTTCGTGGCGATTATGGAAGTTTGGACCCAACCAACCCAGCCATTGGTCCTCTGCTCATTGCAAAAAATCCTGTGACGTTTGCTTGCAGAAAACACAGGCAAAACGTGTTGGTATTAAACCAAGCTTTGCCAAAAAGACACTCCTGCTTCTGTACCACAAGTTGCAGAAGATGGCAGACACTGGAGTTTGTGTTACGAAGATTCAGGAGAACGAAAATACCTCATCTGACTATAGGTTCTCACTGGCGTACCCTAAGCTGAACTCTAAAACCCACGGATCTCAAGCCGCGGCGCACATTTATGGTAATGTATATAGGGTAACAGCAACCGGGGACATTTCTGGCTCGGTGTAGCTGTAGAGAACCGGCAGTACGGCCACCGCTGCCGCTCGGGGCTAGCGGGCCCGCAGCGAAGGCAACAAAGCTCTCCCTCAGGAGACGGAGGCAGTACGGGCCGGGCTTGGGCAGGCGGCGGCCGGCAGGCTGTCAGCCGCGGGGACGGCCAGTGCCGAGCTCGCGCTCCCGTCAGGCCGGACCCGCGGGCCGGCTGCAGCCGCCGCACAAGGCCAGCCTTCGCATCACGGAGGCGTGGGGCTAGTTGCCCGGCGCGACGGCAGCGGCAGTAGCTGCCGCTCAACCGCTTCCGCCCACTACGCCCTGGCCCAAACCCCGCCCCCGCAGGTCACGTTACTTCCGCGGGCAGGTAACCGCCATCCCACCATCTGCCTCCGCGCCCCGCTGTTTCCGGGGTGAAAGGCCCTGCCCGCGCATGGGGAGGCCCCGCCCCCAGCGGGGGCGAAAGGGGCAGGGCGGGAGGTGCGGCCGGGACGCTAGGGGGCGAGGAGATAGGCGGGAGA
>VYZV01013247.1:45169-60754 GCA_013401275.1 Pandion haliaetus | reverse complement strand
GGAGGGGGAGCCGTGGAACGGGTGTCGGTTTGAACCCCTGCGGACTGCGGGCGGGACGAGGACGGGTGGCCGCGGTCTGGGAGCGGGGGAGCAGGGGCTGGGCAGCCGTCCCCACAAACTGTCACAGAAGTGGCAGATAAATTTGCAAATAAGTTGCAACCGCGCTGTAGCAATCGTGGCAGTGATGGCTTCGCACTCACCCGTTGCTCTACTGGGATGCAATGTGCTCGCAGGTAATTTTGTTCTTGGGGAGGTGGGAGCGGAGAAAACTCCATTTCACTGCGGGGAAGAGAGCTGATTGACTCAGCAAGTAATTCACTGCCTGAAATGTTACATTTTTGGGCCCTATGGACCACTTCAAAAATACGGGGTCTGTAGCAGATCACCCTTATGCATGGCATCACAGATATGTAAAAATATCTTGTGTCTTAATTATTCAATAATGTCGCGCGTACAGTTGAAATACCTTTGTCAATGGAATCCTGCTTTGTGTGGTATTATACTGAAATCTTCTTCAACTTCTTGTACCTTCAGTAGGTTTTACTGTACCCTGGGCAATGTTAGCAAGGTGTCAGCTGGAATCCAGTAAATGGTAGGAAGAATAAATACTGTTCTTTGACCAAGCTCTCAAATACAGCATCCTGTGGGGATATCCTATCGCAGTGGATTGTGTTCTGGTGGATTCAGTGAATCCCTTACCTTTCCCCTCTGCTGTCTCCCAAACTTTGTCTTCTAGGACTGGCAAAGAAAAATCCTGTCTCAGGATCCTGTCAAGTCAGGTGCCTTGATGTCCTACACATTAGCTGACTGAATCCCTGACAGGCTTGGTCATGCAACAGCACTCCTGTTTCCTGATAAAGTGAGTTAACTGGTTGCTTACTGGAGGAACAAATCCATAGATATACTAATCCTCCATGCCTTCAGCTAAGTTGCAGCCTTGCTGAGTGAGGTAAACTCACTGATAATAAGCATTTGGTGCCCTTTAGACCTCAGAGGGTTTGTGGCTGATCAGTAGCTTTGAAAACTAGGCTGTAAGATGCAAGTTGATGCAGTATCTCTGTCTTGAAAGTGCATGTATTTCTGTATTAATCTTACTTATCTACCGTATCATCCACTGCTATATATGTCAATGCAGCCCATTACATAGTAATGGATAGTTTAAAAGGAATCTATCCATTTTTATTAGCTTTCATGTCTATAGTAGATTAATCCACTTGCTGTGCATGTTTACTGCTTGATTCTAGTTTTTACATATATATGTATATAATGTATGTATACACACATGTATTGTTGTAGTACTTTCTGGGGGAAATTCCAGACTACATGCCTTTTAACATGTTGGTGCAGACATCTTTATTTTTCGTTTTAATTGCAAATTCTCTGCTGGATCTATAAACCCATCTGCCAGAAAACAGGCTTTGCATCTGGTTATCTCCTATTGAAAATTCTAATCAGCACATCCATGCAACCTGCAGCCTCTGCCTTCTGAGGCAAGTCTCCTGGCACAGACAAATTACTGGGAGTAATTTGCAAGCGAAATTTCAAGCTTCAGTGGTGAAAACCATCCATGCTGAAGGCCTGGTAATGTATTTTAAAATGTCTGGCTGCATACCGTGGATTACAGGGCTAGGTAATGTAGCTACTTTTAAATGTAGTAGCTGACATTTTCAATTGTATGTGACTGACTAAATTTTCAAGGGAAAATGTCGTAGGGACATTAAGGAATGGAGACATTTGTTTAAAGCAGTGCGTGCTGGAAATGTCCAAAACTTTGCTTGAAGAAACAATGAAGAATTGATTTGTTTGGGTAGAGTTTCTTGCCTCTTTTTGTTCGTTTTTTTAAGGGGTGGATAAAACTTTTCTCCATGAAGCTTTTAGTATACAGTTCTGCTGATGTCTCCCCATGCTCTGACACATAGTGTTAACCAAGCCCATGTTCTATGTATCGTCATCCATGTTTGAACACAGTTTTATAAACTGAAAGCGCTGCAAAGCAAGTCCAGCAAGAGTTTATGCTAGCATATTTGCAGTGAAAAATTACAGGGGACCTGGATGTAGGGGGAATGAACTTGTTGCTTTGCTGCATACCCACAAACCAGGTGTATCGCAGCAGCTGCTTCATCCTGGCTGGTGTGCATGTTCTGAGTGATGCTGAGCTTATGGCTCAGAGCAGTCATGCGGGTGGCTGGGTGTTGTGTATGTGCATTTCCTCGCAGCCCTCATCTCCATATGGAGATCTTCTACATTGCCTGCATGTGTGTGTGCTGAACAGCCATGCTCAGATCCGTCTGCTCTGTCCTGTTTCTGCTCTCATCACTGGACCCCATGTATAAGCATATTCAGGCACTGCTAATGTCTGTTTTAGATTTAGTCTTGCCCTTTAATTGTTGCTTTGCATTTGATAACAAACTTCTAATAGCGAGAGCAATTACGCACTGGGAGAGACAGAGGAAAAAGCAGTCAATTCACTGGTGCTTGCATGTAGATCCTCAGCTGCTGTGTGTTGCTATGGCTCCCTTGCAGAGCAATGACAATCCATGCCAGCTGGCCATTTGCCCTTTGAAGTGTTTAAATTGGGATCGGGGGCCTTTCTGAAGGAGGGGTTTGTCCCTACAGACACAGAGCTGGTACAAAGTTCATTTACGCGGTAGATGAGACCATTGCACCTGCTTGAGGAACAACCTGGGTCCTCCATTTGAGCAGGAAGTTAGGTCTGCACAGTCAGTGCGGGTTGCAGTTGCATGCCCAGATTATCTTTGTACATCACCACAGCTCCTGTCACCTTTGCTTGGCGAGTCTCAGTTGAGCTGTGTCCTCTAAAGGACAACTAAATTGTGCTCTGCAGACATGGCTATGGAGTGTCCAAGCCCAATTAGCCACCTCTGTTATTCCTTAAATACACATGGAAGGGGAGGTTGTCTGTGTACAATGGCCATTTTTTTAATTTATTGAGACATTCAACAAGTCCTCTTCACAACCATCACTGCTTCTGCTAATGATGACCCTCTTGCTTCTGACTGTCCAGGAGGGTATTGGGATTGCCTTCCCTGAGCTCCAGCTGGCTTGGTGCCAGGCTAGAGAACTGCTTATGCAATAGTTCAGCAAAACAGTTGAGCGCATACTTTAGGTGGAGAAGGTGCACTGGTTTTAGATTTGTTTCATAAAAAAGGAGGAGGGAGAAATTTAATTTTGCGTGTATATTTGTGTTGAATTTATATTTGTGTGGCTTGGGGAGACTTTGGAGCACTTTAACCAAATCTGGGTTTAAATCCACTTAATTAAACTCCCAATATGACTTGTGTGTGGAGACCAGGATGAAATCTCATTAATTTTAATAGGATTAAGCATGTTCTTTTGCTGAGTTGTCTTTCTATCTTTTTTTTTTTTGTTTGGCTTCTCTGTATTAAAAAGCAGGATAAATCTTTCCACTCTTCCTTCTCTTTGTGAAAATTCTTTGATAGTCTCAGAGAAGTGGATCTCTGGTAGCATACAATAATATTTTACACATTATTTTTTTCCCCTATGCTTTCAGCTGTAGTTCTGCTGTAGTTCTACTGTATCCAGGCTTTTATTGGCCTTTGCATCCCCTAAAGGCACAATAATTCCTGACAGCAAGAAAACGGTTAAAAGTGTTTGCCTGGTAAGTTTCNTTTTTTTTTTTTTTTTTTTTTCTTTTGCTGCCTCTGGACAGATTTGAAACTGCTGTGAAACAAGTCCATTAGCAGAGGGAAATTTTGTAGAAGTCAGCAGAAACTGAGCATGTGTGGATCGGTGAGGGTAAAATTAATCCCTATTCATGAACCAGGAATAACTTAAACAACAGGGAATAAAGGTAGAAGTGTTATGAATGCAAACTGGTAGAAGGGAAATATTGGGGATCCATTTAAGATCAAGCAAGCCATTAATTGGAGAGGAGGCTACTTCACATGTTTGTGCTAACTCTTAAATTTTCCCATTTCTCAATATACATCACCCCTTGAATCTTCGTATTGATTATTTTTTATTTGTATGCAATTTATTTATTAGGAGCACTCCTCTTCCCCCTCTCCTTCAGAAAAAACACACCTCACAGCAGGTATTTCTGAATGTTCCTGAGATGCTCTTAATGACACTCTTACTAAATATATGCTTTCACAGGAAAAGCAGACTGTCTTGTAGCTTATGCACTAAGCTGGATTTAAAGAGACTCAGTTTTCATTTCCAGCTCTGACCAGTTCCTCCTATAGCTATACACAAATGGCTCAGTCTTCTCATGCCTGCCTTTCCACCCTGTGAGATAAGGACGGGTTGGTCTACCTTATCTACACTCTGCTCTTTTGAACTGATGCCCTGTCTTGCTATGGACTGACCTGTGTTACAAAGATTGGGCTGGTGTGTTTGTGTCAGCAGAGCTCCTCTACATCATCATGCTTTTGGTGAAACTTTACAGCATCAGTGTGCCTTTTTGCTGGCAGTAGCATCTGGACTTAAGTTCCCATATCTAATTAAAAAAGGAGAGCATGGTGGAAAAGAAGCTCTCTAATTTTTTTTGCCATAAGATAAACAGGAGATTGGCCTATTAAAGGGGTTAAGGATGGGAGTTTCTGATGGGTGAGAAATGCCCAGTGATAAGTTGAAGTTCTCAATGTCCAAGCAAAAGGCATTTACTCTCTAGATCTCTACCCGCAGTAAATAGGTGCTAGTCCAGTTACTGACTTAATCAACAATAAGTATTGCCGTAAACATTCTTCTGCCTTTCTCAGCTGGGCTGATCAAGGTTTTTTCCCTGCTGAGACCAGTTTTCTTTTAAGTTATCATTTCTTCCCATTTCTAAAGCTCTTTGTATCCTAGCTGATCTGGAAAGATGACATTGTCACTAGGATTTCACAGTAACTTGTGTGAATCTTCGTGTGGGTTTCTGACACTCTGACCTGATGAGGCTTAAAAAAGGAGTAATGTCCTTCCCTCCTTTAAAAGAAAACATCCTATACCTAGGTTTCATTTTTGTAAAAAAAATTGTTTGGAAAATATCTCATTCATGAGTGTGATGGAAAGTGCTGGAACTGTAGGCATGACCAGCTGGTCTGAGTGTGAAAACTTGAGACCATCTTTGAAAAGAGCAAACACACTCCCTCCTCAAGCATTTTTTTTTGTCATTACTCCTTTTTGTTAATGAATCCTGATTATCTAGAGCTTTACAAAATGTGCAAAACCTACTTAATCTTTCCAGGTCCTTTTTATAGTGAGGCTTTTGTGGGATGGTCATGGTATTTTCCTTGGTTTGTGATACAGATGATGTTACAATACTTGCTTAGGCTGATGTAGAACTGCTAAGCCTGATGTATCTCAGATGCTTTCCATGCCTGGAAATGGCCTCGTTTGCAAGAGCAGTAGCTCCTGTGTTGTCTTAATGTGGTACTGCTATGCAGAGCTCCTTTAAGAAGAAGAGGTGTAAGTGCTATAGCTGAAGACCACCTCTCACCTGATAGTGAGGTGGAGCATATGCCCTTGAAGGTGACAGTTCCTGCTGTCAGTGCATTAAGCCGTATCACATGGCCATTAGTACAGTCCATATGAACTGTCCTTAATTTTTACATTTGTAGAGGCTTCTGTTCTTGAATTGGTTTTGCAACTTCTGTTCTGGGAAACTGTCTTATGAGGAAAGGCTGAGAGAGCTGGGACTGCTCAGTGTGGAGAAGGCTCAGGGGATCTTATCAATCTATATAAATACCTGAAGGGAGGGTGTTAAGAAGATTGGAGCCAGGTTCTTTCTAGTGGTCCCCAGTGACAGGACCAGAGGCCATGGGCACAAAGTGAAACACAGGAGGTTCCCTCTGAATATCAGGAAACCCTTTCTCAATGTGAGGGTGACTGAGCCCTGGCACAGGTTGCCCAGGGAGGCTGTGGAGTCTCTATCCTTGGAGATACAGAAAAACCATCTGGATGTGGCCCTGCTTGAGTAGGGAGATTGGACCAGATGACCTCCAGAGGTCCCTTCCAACCTTGATCATGCTGTGATTCTGTGAAAATTGTACAGAGAGCTGCTTTAATGTCTAACTGGAAGTCATAACTCTGGCCAAGCCACCTGGTGCAAAATAAACTTAGTTTGCATGCTGCGTAGGTTCCCATGTCTCTAGAAGAGCTTCTGGCCTTTGTCATCTGAACTGTATGTACACACCACTGCTTCTGGGCCTTTATCAAAAATGGTGCAGTGGACATTTGGTCAATAAGAGCTGTAGAACTTGTTCTTCAGTCAGCTTATTGCGCCATGTTGGTGGACTTAAGTGCATGAGACTCATCTGCATGAGGTAGAAGCAGAGGTCTGTCTAGTACAGTATTGTCTTCAACAGTGATTAGTAGTGTTGGATAGAGACATCATCCCCCGACACTTGGTATCGTGAGACCCTCTGGCAGTTCAGTTAAAAGCCAGTATCCTCCCACGATTCCCTTTCTTTTCAAGTCTTTTCTGTGAGTTGAACAGCAGAGGCCCCAGCACAGACCTCTGGAACTTCACTGGTGGTCAGTTGTCCTCATGAAAACCTACAGCTTCTTTCTGCTCTTTGTTTCCTATTCTAATCAGTTATCAGTTCATGCAAAAGCCTTTCTTTGTAGCCAACAGCATCTTAGTTTGCATTAGAACTTTGAAATGGTCCCTCACTAAAAACCTTTATACAAATCCCTGTGTAATGAATAGCCTTAAAGATTTTAGATGTGAAAGATAATTTCCTGCTACAAAAGCTATGGTGACTTTTCCTGATGCCATGAGGCAAGGCGGTAACTGACACCAAGAACAATTATATTTTCATCTATGACAGTGTTTTTTGAGGGATAGCCAACAGTTTATATTTGCCTTGTGGATATGGCAGAATCCATGTGTTCTGGCTGCAGTGAACATCTCTGAGATGGCTGAAGTAGGCATGTGCTGGGGCTGAAATGCATTGCTGATGATGTCTGGAGTACACCTGGCTCCAGTGGGCACATTTTGGGCAGTGAATCCAGCAGGGGAATGTAATATCATGAGCCTGCCAGTGGTTACGTGACTTAATTTTGTGCAGGTCACAGGTTCCACTAGTTCTGCTAGACTTACTCTCATGTATAAACACGTGCTTTGTGTGTTTGAAGAATTGCTGCCTAAGGCAGATATGCTGACATGAAAACAGCTGATAATGTTCTTCAGGGACACTTGCTGCTTGAGTTTGACAAACACGTGGCCTGGATGGAGCTGTAATGCAGATGGCTTTTGTTACCAGCTGACTTGAAAAACAAAAGCACAGAAGTTGGGTTTGTTTCCTATTTAGCAAACAGCTTTTGACTGGGTCTGGTGTATTCGTGGATTCCCATTTGTTGCTTTTCTGTCTGTTGCAAAGGGAGCAAGGATTTCTAGGCTTTGAAAATCTTGTAATATCTAGAAGCTGGATATGATGCAATGAAATACATTCTGCAAATAAACAGCTGTAACAGGAGTGGATTTCTGGTGCTGATGACCCATCCTCCTAAGGAATATCTGAATGAAAGGGAGTTTTAGAATAAAATATAAACAGAAAATGCTGGTGAGGTGGGGGGTTTTGTGGGTTTTGGTTGTTTGTTTTTTTTCCCTGCATGTTTTGGCAATATTAGCAAGCAGTTCTTTCTGGGTGGTATGTTCTCCACTTGGTCTTTGACCCCTCTGGAAGTGGAAGCATATGTAATACAAACTGTGGAGTGGGCAAGCTGTCCTCTGGGAGCTGACCGAAAACTGCAAACCCTTCTGCTAAATGACCTCTTAGGTTATTGCATGTCTTGGGACAAATTTGTTTGCAGAACCATATTGAAATCAGTAAGATTACAGCTTCAGGGGTGCCTTCTGGAGTTAAAATACATGCTCCAAAACTGTGATTCATTAGGTATATCGCACAGCATGCTCAGGCATTCACATTTACAGTTGCTTCTGAGCAAGATACAGGGAATGTCATCCAATGAACATACAGCCATAATACTGGATTTCACATGGCAATTCATCTGCATAAAGGATGTCTGGATGAAGGAGAGAATTTGTAAATAAAATATATGTACAAATTTATTTCAGTATTTTTCTCTGATCTCGAGGAAAGTTATTGCTGGAGGGAAGTGAAGGAAATGTGCAGCATCTTTAAAAGCAAAGACTGACATGGTGGGCATGCAGTTTAAGTAGTTAGATATTGCTTGATGTTGTATGTGGGAATATACATTAATATGTGGGAAGGGAAGAGAGGGTTTTCTATCTTGGCCTGTCAGTGCTAGAGGATTTGCTAAGCAAGATTTGACGTGTAATTCCTCTTCAGATGGCTGTCATAAAAAAACCCAACAAACCCAAACCCAAAAACAACACCCAAAAAACCCCAACCCTTGCTGTGAACACCTAATCCTCACTGCAGGGCACTTTTTCTGCTCCATTATCTGCTTGGGCAGATTTACCTCATGATACAATTTCAGGCAATTGAAGTGAAAGTGCCCTCCTGCAAAGTGGCTCAGATGTCCAAGAAGCTGAGTGCTGAAACAGAAGCTGGATTTTGTTGGGAAGCTGGTGGAGGCAGAAGCGCTGCTTTCTAGGGCAGAGGAAGCCTTTAATTTCTCCACACTTGCAAGTGAAACTCATGAAGATCCTTCCACTGAATGCTAGAAGTACTTGACTGTTCAGTTACACCGAGGCTCTTGGGGAAAATTAGTGAGTTTAAAGAGTGAGCTGTTATAATAGCTTTGTTAAACCCTCCTGTGGGTGCTTGCGTTGTTTGAAATGCAGCTGGTAGGGGAGATGGTGTCTCCTTGTCCTGCTGAAGCTCATGCTCCCTGTGTGTCTCCTGCATCATCGCTCTGAAATGGGACCCTGGACCTGGAACAGAGCCTCTTCTGATGGAGAAACCTTCTTCTCCATGGTGGTTCACCTGAATATTATCTGCAGTCTGTCTTCTGAAGTCCTCGTGGTTACTGACATTACGGTAATAACTTATGTACTTCCTGCTGATGAAAAGATGTCTGATACAAAGTCTTCAGGCTTAGAGCGGTGTTTTCATGTTATCTCATGCTTGTGCTAAATACATAGATGTTCTGTAGGCAAGAACAGGTTGTGCAAATGTTTCATTGATGATAACTAAAGCTTATTGCTAGCTTTAGGTACAGGCTAACCATGCTAGATAACAAGATATGCAACTCAGTCACAGCTTGTGGTCTCGGAGAGATAGTCACAGTGTCCTGATTGGAGCCGATTCTTCCCTAAAGTGGAGCGTGCCAAGTCTTTTCTCCATTAAAAGCAAATGCACCTTTTTTAAGTACCATGACAGGTTTTGTAAGACAGTCCTTGCTAGATTGAGATTTGCTCTGTTGGCTCTTGCTCTTGCCTTATAAGTCTGAAGACAGATTTCTGTGTGAAAGGCCAAAGTACATNTTTTGTAAAAAAAAAAAAAAAAAAAAAAAGAAAGTAAACTTTGGAATTACAGAGGAGAGCTGGAAGAGCTGAGGGTTGTTGCCCAACATCCAGTGGAAATGTTCTTTCTGTTTTCTTGTTTGTTTATGTTTGAAAGTTGGTGGCTTCATACTGCTGAAGCCTGATGCCCAGTGGTTGGTAATGAAGAAGGTGAAAACCTGGTATCAGTTGCAATCTTCCTTCATATTGGCTTGCTGGGGCACCTTGTGCCCACCCAAGGCTAGGGGAACTAACTTTCTTTGCCTCTTTAATTTTTGCCTTTTGGAAGTGAGCATTCGCATTAGATTTACCAGAAACAACTTGGGAAGTTTCTTTTCTGGCTTCTTATGGAGATGGCCACAGTCTTCCACAAAAGACCCTTCTGCCTTAAGTCCTTAGAACATGCTGGTTCTCCACTAAACTGACCCAGAATAGAGAGGGAACCTGAAGAGACTGCTGGTCCTCTGACCCACGCAGTCACTTAAAAGATAGCTCTGGAGTTTTCTCTGAACTGCTTTGGAAACTTTCAGGTTTCTCGATGATTTTAAGAAGCAAATATGCTTCCTAGTAGTTGACAGTTATCATGCCAGAGCATGCATTATGTTACTTGGAGGTACCTGTCCTTCTGTACAGATGACTCTGCTGCTTATGGGGCAGTTCTTGGTTTGCTACAAATTGCAGCTTTCAAGGAAGCAGAATTGGTGCCAGTTCACCTTGTGTACCTGGCTCTAAACTGATGCACTGGTGTAATTTACTGCCGCTTTGTGAGTAGTTGAGCAGACCCTAACAGGAGCAAGAGCAGCTGAAAGGGCTGGGCTGGGTTTATCGGTGGGAGGCCCCTACAACCAGCTGATGGGACTCTCCAGCCTGCAAGTTGGACTTGGTTGTCTGATGTCTAGTTCTGAGGATCCTAAACTTGCTTTAAAGGATGAGGCTGAAGAAGCGTTGTACCTCAGTGCTGGCCACCTGGGATCCTTGCTCTTCTGCATTTATAGCCTTTTCTCATTCCAGGCTTGCAGAGACTTTAGCAGCAAACTGGATTGGAGCAAAAGGTAGGGTTTGGTAAGCAGGTTGTTCATGTTAATTCAAGTGTGAATTATTTAATTCTTGGCATGTCTTTTGTTTTGTATCTGATTTCATTCAGTCACAGCCTGTTCCACCAGTTGGTTCCTGACCTGTAATGGTGTTCTGCTGCGATCTGATGATATCAGACACGTTTGTATTGGATTACGCTGGAGCCAAAGTCTTCAAAACACCATTCAGTGTATCAAAGCAAGTGGTAAGAGTTACTACTTGTAGTGTGGCTCTCACATGTTTGTCCTTATCCTTGTTTGTGTTGTCCATGCTTGGACAACCTTCCCCAGGCAGTCTCTTGACCTGGATAATTAGTGTATGCTGAGCTCATCTTTGGACCAGGGTGGGCTGATCTTGTTGGTATTTTGGCTTTTCTAGTTCACTGTTCCCCTTGTTACAGGATCAGAGCATCTTTGGCATAAAATCAGTACACAGAAGTTTCTAATGGGTTCAGTCTGTGCTGCTGCTTTTACATCTCAGCTTGTGGAGGAGTAAGAATAATCTCTTGCTTTTATTTTGAGTTCAGGTGTTACAGTTGAGAGAGAGGTTTCAACTTTGTTTTTTCCATATTCTGTTGCTGTACTGCTGAGCAAAAATTGAAGACTGAGATAAGCATGGAGGCATCCCAGAGTGGTTCAGAAAATAGCTGTATTTGGACCCCATCTGTCCAGTGAAATACAGAACACGAGAGAGATTATGGGAAAACATGCAGTTTTTCACTTCCATGTCTTTGGTATAAGTTAAACTGATGTTTGTGGTAGTTGTAATCTCTCTTGATGAGCTGCTCTGCTCATTGTCTGTAGATGCCCATGGTATTCAGGTAACCCTATGGAATAGTTTTGAAGTTCTTGTTAGCAGCAGCAGCAGCAGACTGATAGATAGGCAGACCTTCCATATATTGCTCAGAAAAGTTCAGAAGAACCTGCTACTGCCTGTGCAGTCCCCCTTCCATGAAGAAGGGGCTCTTTGTACAAAGACATTTGTACTGGAAAAGCTCTGAGGAGCTTATTTTGCTTTGACCTATTAATCAGGTAGCATCAGGACTCAACACTTAAATGAATTCCTCTGAAACTGAAAAGAGGGAACCTAGAACAAGGTAGCACAGCTGCTGCCCTGCTGCTGCATAGAAGACAAGACCCAAGAGCTGTGCTGAAGCACTTCTACAGATGCTGTCTTGGCAGCAATGGACATCCATGAGAGTAAGGAGGGGGAGGGATGTTTTTCCTCTAGGTTCTGATGACCCATAGGTTTAAATTCAGGTTGGTGTGTGACTTGAAGATTTACTGGCTATGAAGAACCTGCCACAGGGAAGGCCAGCAAGGATGAGGAAAGCTGCTACTCCATTTGATTCTCTCTTTGTTTGGAGAAAATAGTGTTGGCTAAGCTTCCCCACTTGCCCCCGTGATTTCATCTTTCAAGCTGTCAAAATCACAAAGCAGGGAGGCATGTGCCAGCAACCTTCATTTGGTATGGCTATAAATGTCTTCCTGGCTTGGAGAGTTTGGGAAGAATCTTTTGATTTGTGCTAACATATATATGGTGAAAAGCTCCCCAGTATCATATTGCATTGTGATAAGCTGGAGTGTCTTTTTGCTGCATCTCACCTGGCAGACCTTCCACATAAAGCTATCTTTGTTTTTTAACCAGAGTTGTTAGCTTAAAAAGAAGAAACCTCTTATAGTCTAGGAGCCTTCAGGTTTGCTTGTGAGGATAGCTGGATGTGGAGGCACCTATCTTTTTACTTTTTTTTTTTTATTATTATTATTCTCTATATTTGAGGATATGCACAAAGATCCTACTTCCTTGCAGAAAGGAGAAATAGCCCCAAATGCTTTCCTTTCTTGCAGTTCTTTTAGCAGTGAGCAGAAGTTCCCCTTAAGTTGTTGCCCTGCGACCATGTTTTGGCTGTTTCCAGGCTGTCTGAACTTTCTTCTCCATTTCTGAGCTTTCCACAGTATTGCCTGATGCTTTTGTAACTTAGGGTGCTATCACTGCTGTGTGTAATCCTGCTGAAAACTATACACAGGCTTAAATTCCTGAACAACCTGGCAGAACCTTGTGTTCTGGACAGAGATGTGTCCTGTTTCTACACACCTAAAATTAATATTACAGCTACACAAACCTATAGAGGAGCATAACGATTTCTCAAAAATGTGTGGAGTGAAAGATAGCATTGAAACTGTCAACTTCAGTGAAATTTAACTTGACGTGAATTGCCAGGAAATTGCTGACTGGTAAAATTCTGCAGGGCAGGAGATGGGTGGGTGACCAGACTTTTAACACATTAGCAGTTTTATTTGCTCCAAAAGTAACACTTGGTTAATTGTACCTTCAGGCTGAAGTTCCTGCTTGTTTAAGTCTGTTAGCCCCAGTCTTGGCAGTTTTGAATTTAATAGCACCTCAGACACAGTTTATTCCTGTGCATGCACTCTGTGCTGGTTCTAGCTTCTAATGCAATCTCTCAGTAAGCATGAAGCACCCATGCTGCAGAGTATCTGCTTCTGCAGGCACTTGGAGAAATAAAAATAATGAGCTTGCCTTTTACCCTTCTTGAAGTCCTTTGCTCTGTATTAGCTCAGTGGCTGCAGAGTTCATGTGGGTGCCCACTAGGATGGTTCCTTTGAGGGTCTTGTTGAAAGCTGTTTAATTTGAAATGTGGTACGAAATGCCCTGCATACCATCTCCTGTTCCCATGAGACAGCAGCATGTCTGAAAATTTGCTAGCTGCTTTGGGAGCGGATCAGACCAGGGAAGGTTGCAGTTGAGCCATAGTGCACATTTTTATTGCTTGGAGGTATTTTTGTTGGCAGATTTATTGTCCAGTCACAGCTTTATGCAGTTAGCCTTTGGCAGTTCATTTTTCTTCATATTAAAACTGGATTGTTTCAGATATTCCAAAACAAGCCACATTCGCATAAATGAAATAGCTGTCTGGTCATTTTTCACAGGAAAAGCGTCCCTCTGAGTAGTACTTCTCACCATCTGAACTGCAGAACATGGCAGTAATATGGGTGAGAAAGGATGATGGATGGATGGATGATGCTGGTTTGGGGGTTTTAGGCCTTAACATTTATTTTCTCAAAGTGTGATGGCCATGTAGCCTCAGTGGTGCCAGCGTGGTCTGCCCTCATTAGTGGGCTAACAAATGCATAAGCTGTCTGCCTTGTGCCCCGAGAGAGGAACTCAGGTGGGGAACTGAGGCACAGAAAGATGGAGATGGGTAAAGCAGGTACTATTCAAAACAAAACTAACCCCCCCAAACCGCCCACAAAACCCACTGTGGCTAAATGTGCCAAAGATTGTGAATCCGTAGCCCTGCATCACTTCCACAGGAAGCTGAAAGGGGGAAAGGAGCCTGAGCTCAGGTTGTGTCACTGTCAGACGTGGGCTCTGACCACTGAAACCTGCTTCCTCTCTGGGTTCCTGGTAGGGAAAGGAAGATTGAGCAAGCTGCTGAAAATCTTGAACCTGAAGGGTACAGCACTTCAATATCTGTGGGAATGAGGTCTGCTGTTCAGAGCCTGCAATTAATCCACCACTTGCATGGAAGTGGCTTTTCATTCCTTTTGTGGGAGCGTGGTGGTGTTGACCTTGCAGAGATGCTATTCCTTGTGAGCTTTGCACTGCCTTGGCCCTGTGTAGCATAAGGTGCCTTTGTCAGCATGGAGCCTGAAGTGCATTATACTTGTGAAAGTTGGCCAAGTCCAAGTGTGATGGCAGAGTTTCTCAGCAAAACTTGGCATTCCACCTTTTGAAAGAGACTTCAAGGTGTTTGTTATATTCATGCAGAGCATCTTGAAAGTCCTTATCTATTATGTTTGGCCACTTACAAACAGAAGAATGGATTTTCTTGCAGAGAGTAATATGTGGCAGCTGGAGAAATACTTTAGCAGCTGCAAACTTCTTTTTAAAAGCACTGTTTCCAAACTAGTCTTCCAGAGGATACAGCAGCCTTCTCAGAGGCTGTCTGCTCAGTGACATTGGATTATTCCTTGCTCTCTGGCTTAATAACTTCTATCAAAGTCAGTCAAATGTGAATCTAGAGGGTGTGTTGGGTGCAGTGAGCAAGGATGCTGTCTCTGTTCTTTTGACTTCATCGTTTGTGGCTGTTGGCATCTTTTAGCTCATTCCCTGAAGCTTGTAGATGCTGCTGCAGGCATTGCAGTCACCTTTCCTGTGGGATGTGTGTTGTGCAGATTGATGGGAGGTTCAGCCATAGATGGGGTCCATATTACAAACTGAAGGAGGTGGTTCATATTTAAGGGAGGAGAAGATATATAACTTTATGGCTGCCTAATTAAAATGTTTTTGCTTATTGGGCTGTTGTGCATCCACACATTCCAGTGTGATGCAGTTTGTGTGGACTTTTTGGCTTTGTAGGCCTTTTAAAATCTTTTTTTTGTGGACGTGTATCAGGAGGAACATCAGAAAAGGCAGCAGCAGACCAAACCAATGTCCATCTAAAACCCTATTCTGCCTGCTGCAGTAAGGAGTGTGGCTGCTAATGTGGAGGGATGTGCCAGCTCTTTCATAATTGTTAGGGGTTTGTGTGGCACGGTTTTCCTTGGTGGCAGGGGAGGGGGGCTGCAGAGGCGGCCCCTTTAAGAAGCTGCTGGAAGCTTCCCTGGTGCCAAAGAGTCGGACCCCGCCTCTGCAGCCCAGACAGGGAGTGACGGTGGCAGCGCCTCTGGGAGAACATATTTAAGAAGGGGAACCAGCAGTGTGGGGGTTGGGAAACGTGAGAGGAACATCTCTGCTGATACTGGAGTCAGTGAAAAAGGAGGGGGAGGAGGGGTGCCTGAGGAGGCTGATGGCTCTGCAGCCCGTGGTGAGAAGGCAGGCTGTCCCCCTGCAGCCCATGGAGGTGAACGGTGGAGCGGAGGCTCCCGAAGATGGCTGTAACTCCATGGTAAAAACCTGCGCTGGAGCAGTGTGAGACTGGAGAGCAGCCCGTGGAAAGGACTCGCGCCAGGGAAGTTCGGGAAGAACTGCAGCCCGCGGAAAGGACTCGCATTGGAGAAGTTGGTGAAGGACTGTCTCCCATGGGAGGGACCCCACAGTGGAGCAGGGGACGAGTGAGGAATCTTCCCCCTGAGGAAAGGAGCGGCAGAGAC